>VIYQ01001811.1:0-32573 GCA_009928355.1 Chlorella sp. CH2018 | reverse complement strand
GAGGGCGGGTGGGTGGGTAGCAGGCCGTTGCAATGCTGCTGAGGCTGTTGTGGGTGCTTGGCTTGGTACTACGCTTGGCCCCCGAAGCACACCGCTCGCGCCGCCCGTCACACAACAGCAGAGGTAGCAGCCACTCACTCATAGGTGCTGCTCAGATCGTCAAACTGCAGGGCAGCAACAACGACGTACAAATGCATCAGCACGGGTGGCTCGTCGCACACAACACCTTCCCAGTTGTTGTACACCTCCACTCAGTTACAGCGCACAATGCACAAGCACTGCAGCAGGCCCCGTAATGCCCACCTGCCAGCTGTAGGCGTCGCTGCACATGCCCTTGAAGCTGCGAGGGAAGCACGATCGACCAGAAAAACTGAGCCACTTGACAAGACCATTGCAGCGGCAGCAGTCAAGCTGGCGAGAGCCCATGCACTCGCGTCTGCGCTCCCAGCCACCCATGCCTGTTGCAGACAAAGGTCAGCGGCACGCTGCATAGAGCGGTGTTGCGCACACCCCACCGCACTTCCAGCTCTTGCACCGCGCCCCCCCGGCAGCTGATCTCCCTAGACAAGGGAGTGAAGCCGCTGGGAAGCAGTAAAAATTGGGCGGTGCCTCACATTTCGTGGTACTTCTGGCCCTTGTAGTTCTGTAGCATGAACTGCAGGTCCTTGTCGTTGCCAGTGCGGCGCCTGCAGCGCGGTTACAGCGGCACAAGAGTGAGCCCGGCTCGTGAGCGGCTCCAGCGATCAGGCACCTTCAACAGAGCGCCACCCAGCAATGCTGCGATGCAAGAGCAGCAGCAGCTGCGCACCATCCAGCGTCCCACGGGGATGGGATGCCCGTGTCGTTGCTGCGTACAAAAAGGGAGGGCGGGCGGAGCTGCACAGAATGGCGACAGCTAGCCTGCAATGGCACACAACGTCAAGTGCAACCATGGCTGGCAGCCTGCCTGCACACAAACTCTCTCACACACACACAGCACAGCAACAGCGTGCCGAACCGCCACCAACCGCAGCCTGTTTTTCATGCGGCATCACCCACCACATGTGCTGCTTGATGATTTCGTTGTTTGCGTCGCCGCCGAATTTGCCGTCCTTGTTGTTTACCTGAACAGAAAGGTGAAGGGTGACAGTTTAACAGTTTTGGTAGCAAGCACTTTGCAAAGTCGAGTTGCACGTGGTCTGTGGAGTTTGCACCCTGCCCGCAAGCCTCGCAGATGCAAAACAGATGCCGTACAGATGTGTGCTGTGGTGCAAAGGCAGCTACAACAGCTTCGCAAACGCCTGGCGCTGGTGCACAGTGCCCCCGGCTTACCCAGTTGGGACCGTAGTACCTGCAGGAAGGGAATCCAGGGAATTGGGAGTGCAAATGAACAAGGGGGTGAACACAGGGCCAGCAAGCCGCCAATAGTGAACGGTAGGGTGAGTGGCGCAGTGCCACTGCCAAGCCTGTCGGTTGATCGGCTGGTCCGCAGCTCTGGCACAAAACTGAGCCCAGCCAAAGCCTCACCACATCACATATGGCGAGCAGCAGAAGCCGGTGGCGGTAATGGGTTGCGGGGCGTCAATGTTGTACCCAAGGTTCTGTTGTGTGGGCCTGGAGGGAGCAGCAGCAACAGGGCGTGGGCTGGAGAGTGTTCACGTGCCCACGGGAGCGCGGCATGCAAGCAACAGCCACCCCCGACCCGCTGTGCTGCCACTTGGGACACCCAAGCCAAGCCAGGCTGAATCGCCGTGCTGCCATGCTGCCCCCACGCACTTGGTGGCGGTGGTGTGGTGCAGAGCGAGTGCTGCCGCAGCGGCGCTATAGTTTGGCTTCCAGTTCTTTGCTGCGCAGCAGTTCAGAGCGTTCAGTTTTCCAAAGTTTGCTACGACTTCAGGACTGTTAGCGCTGCCGCCCTGCATGCATTGGCCCTGTGCATTACCGCTTCCAACCGAGGCGTGCCAGAGACGGCAATACAGTGCCAGCACCAGCGCCACACAGCCGACGGCCAACAAACGTGCGCAGCAAGCAGGCGCACCGTTGGGGGGCTTGTTGATGAGAGAATCCTCGTAGTTGTTGTTGACGCCTGCCTTGTCCAGTGCACAGTCATAAGAGGGATGGTTCGGAGCCAGGGAGTCGTGCACACACGCGCACTGCGCCTGTGAGCGCGTGTAGGCGTTCTGGCGCAGCTGCAGCATGTGCGCCCTGCAAGCAAAGAGGTGGAGGGTGGCGTGGCGTCAACTGCGCGTTACAGGAGTCGGGCTGTGAGTCTGTCGCAAGGTGGCTGCGTTGGTCGATGGGTCATCACGACAGGCAGCAAGGGGCATAGCGTCTAGGCATGAAGTGGCGGCCCCAACCCTCCCTCCCAGCGCCCGCTAAGAGTGCCAGCTGCGAAACAAGACTCGTTGGTGACCTTAATGCAAAAAAGGACTGTGGAAGAAGAGGTGCACAGCATGCTTGCCGGTATGCGGCCCTGTACTTGGAGACGGTCTGGTCCTTCAGCCTGTCGATTCCAGACTGCAGCAGGCAAGTGCGTAGGCCCATAGCAACTGCCAGTCAGTGACTCAGCAGTCAGCCCTCGCAGTGCTCCCGCTGGAGGAGCATGCTATCTTGGGGCAAGGGATGGGCAAGCTGGGCACTGCCACTGTAGTCAGAGACCTGCTGACCATCTGCTGCCCCCCTGCATGTCGTGCTGGCACTGGTGCGAGGTGCACGGCTCACCGAAATGGACATGCAGCCAATCAGGGTGCCATCCTTGTAGTACAAGCGCAGCTCTGGCGGGCACTTGCTGAGGTCATAGTCGCAGACTGCGCAGCAAGGCATGGCGCACGAAGGGTTGTTGCGGCAGCTTTGCCTTGGCTGTCGGCAAACACCAGAAACGCTCAGGAACTCAGAGCAGCGCAGCCACGGCACAGCACAGCAGGCGACTTGTCTACTCCAGCTCTGCACTGCCTGCCCAGCTGCAGCAGCAGCAGTCGGCCTTGCAGCTGCAGCACCAGCCCCAACACCACCACCAACAACAGCAGCAGCAGCAGCAGCAGCAGCAGCAGCAGCAGCACACGTGCACACTTGCTGGCGGACGCACCTGGGCTGCCGCATGAGAAGCGGGTCTTATTCTTTGGGTCAGGGTCCACCCCCTTGTGCACAAACACCGCCATGGAGTCCTGCAAAGTGAGGCGCATCAGAGCAGGCAGCTTTGCAAGGTCAGCTGTTCATCGCCGTCATGCTCGACTCAAGCATGCCGCCGGACAGTAACAGCAGCCCGCTGAGCAGCCACGCACCACATAGCCATCCACAGCGCTCATGTCGTAGTAGGTGAGCAGGGAGCCGTCGGCCCGGACCGTAAATGTGAACTCCAGCAGCGGCTTTGGGGCCACCCCGCCCGTCTGCACCCACTTGGAGGTGGCATTGTTGTACCACATGCAAGACCTGCATCGGTTAGACAGGGAATTGTGTGTATTAGGAAGCGCTGTGTGCCGCACACTATGCCCTGCAGCCCAGAGAGCAGCCCAGGTAGACAGGGCAGGTTGCTGCCCTACAACCCTGCAGCGCAGCTCAGCAACTGGCTGCCAGTGGTGCACTCGGGGGCAGCGGTGGGGCGTAAGCAATTGAGGCTACTTGCCGGGGGCACACGCCCACCGACGGGCATGGTGCTGGCAGCTGCCCAGGCAGAGAATGCGCACCCGTCGCGCGCTCCCAGCGTTAGCGTGATGTTCTTTTTGTTGTAGGTGTACGTCACTTTTTCATTGCTCCAGCAGTCTCCAATGGCGCAGCTGCAGGGTTGCAGGAGAGAGGAGCAGTGTGACGCCCTCGGCAGCGTGGATGCAATCCGCAACACTGTTAGCAAGTGAGCTGCAGGCAGGCTCGCAAGCACAGCACATGCGCAAGCGATGCACCGAACAGTAAGAGCCAGGACCGCTTTAGCGCGCCGCCCCTGCTGCATGTTCACCTGAAGTCCTTGCTGTCTGCAGTCCCAAGGAGGGAGTGCGGTGCCAGTGAATGGCAGGCGAGGCAGTGACAAACGGCAGCCAGTGGTGAAGCAAGCGCCCGGCACTGTCTAATGTGACGACGCCCAGGTCACATGCCGCGCCCGAAGCAAGGGCAGAAGGCATGGCATGGGCATGGCACCAAGCGTCGGCGGCTGGTGTTACTCACCATCTGGCATGCCAAACCCGCGGTTGCGATCATAGCCGCAGCCCGTGCGCGGCCACACCGTCTGGGGGGGTCACCAGGGGACAGCCAGGGTGGGCAGGCGGGGAGCCGAAGCAAGGTCACAATGCAAGGTGCACACAATGCAAGATGCACGGCTGCCCAAGCGTTTGTGTCGCGTGAATGCGAGATTTTGTGTGCACTCCGGATCCGCCATAGCCTCCACTCACGCAAGCATAGGCCCCTGCTCACCATGCCGCCGATGCCACCCCACTTGGCCACGTTGCTCAGGTCAATGACCCGGTAGGACGGCGTGCCGCCCGCATAGGCACCTAATTTCATGTTTGGGCCGCCGCTGGGGCCCAGGGGCCACAGCTTGGCATCCGTGGCATCCGCGGGCCCAAACACAAAGCCTGCAGCGACAACAGCGGCACCGTTGGCGACAGGGCCAGCCCAGGTCAGCTGTCGAGGTGATTGTTGTGCACTCTCGTGCCATCCGCCAATTTCATGTTAGCCGTACAACTGAGCAGCGCACGTGCAAGTGCACCAGCAATGCTCGCCTTGCGTGCTTGTGCGTGGTGGCGCCGAGCCCGGCGTGTTCCAAACCGCATTCTGCGCGTCGGAGCAGGCAGCCGATGCAGCATGTGCGGATGAGGTTGGGCGGCAAAGCAGCCAGCTGGAGTGTGCCCGATTCTTAATGAATCTAGCACAGCTGCCTACACACAGGACGGCCAGAGCTGAGCCAGTGCCAAGGCAGATCAAACATCCGGTGCAGCACACACACCAGCGCGGGCCACACAGGCTGCTTGCAGTAGTTGGCCAGGATGAGCGAGGGCTTGCTGGGGATCAAGTTAGCTGGGAAGCGCTGGGTGCGCTTCTGAGGGGTGGGGGCTCCCAGCAGCGGGGTCGCGCTGCACTGGCCAACCGACTGGCCGCGGCCAGAGACACAGTGCGGTGCGGCGGCGGGGCAGGAGCAGGCGGCACCACAAGGCTGGTTAGGAGCGCAGGCCTGCTTGAACAAGGGTAGAATGGAGGGGCAAAGTGTTGCTGCCGAGAGCTGCAATGTGGTGCCGGTGCATGGTGTGCTGGCTGGTGTGCATGCCGGCAACCCACAACCAGACGGCGTGAACGGTCCTAAAGGCTGGCGGCCGAGCTGGGAGACACGTTGCCCAGCTGCTGGACGGAGTCGCAGGGCAGTGCCAGCACACCTGGATCAGGGTGCGAGGGTTCCACGCCTGGCCGTCCGGGGGGCAGGGCTTGCCGATCTGTAGAGGGGTGCCCGCCGCCCACATGCCCCCCACGCACAGGCTGGATTGGAGGGGGTTGGAGTAGAACAGAGCGTCCGGTGCCCAGGGGCTGCCGGCAGGCAGGGTGTGCGAGATTTCATGGATTATCTGCGGTGGTTCAGGGGAGGAGGGAGGGCATGACTGAGCGGCTGGGGGAGGGAGCAGCAGTCGAGCGGAACGACGGCGGTGCGGCGGTGCATTTGCCGCTATTGCACAAAATGGGGGACGTCGGGGGCTAAAAGCAGCGCTGCTGCAGGTAAAGTCGGGTTGCTGCTGCTGGCAGCCTCAAGCCCAGGGCCCCGCAGGAACCTCCTCGCCTGCTTGTGGATTTGGATGGCCTCAAAGACGGACAGGATGTGGCGCATATCGCCCTCCTCAGCTGAGGTGACCAGCTTGCCTCGGATGCGCAGCCGCTTCTGTTGCAGTGCGACCGAGCCGCCGCGGCGCCCGGGCAGCACCTCGTTCATCAGCTGGCAGTCGGTGGACAGCTGAGTGAGTGCCAGGGTCTGCAGCTTGCGGTTCACCTCCTGCGCATGCGTTGCAGGGGGGAGCGGAATGGAGGGGGCGCAACCAGTGAGGTGCGTGGCTCCGGCATGACAATCCTTGGGTGCTCGAGGTGCGGAGAATGCGCGCCACACTTCGGGAAACAGGCAGGCAGGTCAGGCATGGGAATGGGCACTTCAGCCTTAAGTGACTCCTCGAGGAGTCAACCCTCGAGCACGCACATATGTGAAGCCTGCCCGGAAGCTGGCGTCGGCAGTGGCGTAGTAGTCGGTACAGTGCAGGGAGTTGGCTGCAAGGAGGTCCAGCTGAATCCAGGGCTCCCTGTGTGAGCGGGTGGGCACAGGTGGCACTGTTGCACGTCGGGTCGGCGCTTGCAATGCCAGGGGGAAGAGAGCTGGATACCGGCCGCCCCATGTATCCCCGCTGCAGCTGCACCACACAACGTGTGTGTGCTCACCAGGAGCCTGGGGTGGAACCCCAGGCGATGAGCGCGCCGCTGGCGCCATGGCACACTGATGTGGCAAGAGACGGGGGCAACGCAGGGTCAGCGGCAGCGGCGGCAGGGCGGCGGCAAAGGGGTCAGTAGCTGCGGCGCTTCTGTTCGGCCCCTCACCTAGCAGTAGCGCAGCCAAGCAGGCCCAAACAGGCGGCCGCATGATGAATGAGGCCTGCGGCGCGAGGGGTGCAGGCGGCCCGTTCGCAGCGGCAGGTGCAGCGGCCAGCAGCGCTGCGCAAAAGCTGCAGAACAGCTGTCCAGCCGCGATGTAGCAAGGAACGCGACGCAAGAGCCCGGAACCCGAGTGCATTCGTGTGGGGTGTGCTTAACTCGCAGGCTTTCTCACCTCCAGAGCTGGAAGAGTGATTTATTGGCTGCGAAAAGGCAGGCGAGATGATAAAATGACAGATTGTGTGGCGGGTCGGGGATCTTGCCAAAGGCACATGGGACCGCAGCGGGCAGCGGGGTCCTGTCCACCCTCTGGGCGGGAGTGATTGTGGGCATCCCGTGGCCTGACATCACCTGAACAGGTGCTTGACTACTGCAAGCTCCCCGCTGATTGGATCGGCATGGTTGCCAGGGGGCCTGCATTGCCCAGAAGCCGGCAGCCGACACCCTCGCCAGCTGCCCGGTGTGATACGACTAATGTGGAGGGGTTGGTCGTCGGTTCAGCATGCTGTTGAAGTGGGCAGGCCTTCATGTTTCGTTGGGCATTAAGGCGGCCTCCCAAGTGATGCATCAACCACAAGAGCGGCATGAACATGGTGTGACAGGTTGAAAGCTGCCCGCCGCCGCCGCTGCCGCCGCTGCTGCCGACTGCTTCTACCGGCACCAGCTGGAAGCTCTAGGCAGGCACATGGATCATGATTGCAGGCCACGTCTTAAATACATGGGAGGCATGCTGGCAAGACAGGTCCTGCGTAAGCCGTCGCCCGCTTGAGCTGCACCAGCCTGCCCTGCTTTGATGCCGCCGCCGCTCCGCCCGCCCGCCCAACTCAAATGCGCAGCGCCGGCCTCACGCCTGCCCCGATTATCTCATCGTGTCATCCTCAGTCACAGGAGATGGAGCGCTTCCTCAGGCGCCGCTCAGGGCCGGCGGGCGGTCCCTCCTTCGACGCCCTGCCCGACGAGCTGCTGCTGGCGGTGTTTCAGCTGCTGCCCGAGGTCACCTCCCAGCTGCTGGGGTCTTTGGTGGAGCTGAAGAGCCGGTGAGCGCCTCGGTGCTACCCCCCGCCAGCGCCGCCGACGGCGCGGCCGCCGTAGCACCAAGCCGGCGTGCGCCACCATGCACACCCCCCCTCACTTCCACCCTCTTGCAGTGGGGCGGTGGAGCGGGTGTGCCACCGCTGGCGCCGGCTTGCACTGCAGCTGCCGGCCAGCCTGTCCATAGACCTGTGTGGCCTGTGCGGCGCTGGTTTTGGCTTGGCAGAGAAGGACGTGACGGCAGGCCTGGAGCGGCTGCTGCCGCACCTGAAGTGCCACCGCATTGCATCCCTGAGCATCAGTGGGTGCAGCTGTGTGCTGGCAGCCAAGACTCCCGCCCGCCTGGCTCGTGTGCTGTACCCACAGCTGCGCAGGTGGGTGCTGGGTGGCCGCAAGGCATGGGTGGCAGGAAGCTGCCATTGGTGAACGGGCAAATGCCGCCAGTCCGTGTCATTGTGAATCTGTTGCCGCCTTGCCGCTGCAAACCATCCCGTGCCTGTTTCTCGCCAGTGTCAATGGTTGATCCGCACCCAGCTCCCCTGCCCCGCCCTGGCCTGCAGCCTGGAGCTGGGCGGCACCAGCCTGCTGCACTTCACCTCCTTCCTCCCGCTGTGCCGCCGCCTGGAAGTGCTAGACATGTGCTTGTCGGTAGTGGCAGACGAGGATGAGCAGCTGCTCTGCACCCACCTCTGGTGAGTGGCGGGCGAGCAGCAAGGTCACCGCGGTGTGCATTGCACAGCATTGCGGGGTTGGACCAGCTGAGCCCTGCAGCTGGCCACTTGGGTGGGCAGGCGCCTGCGTCTGCTTGCTTACGTGCTGTAGTGGTTTGCCCAGGGTTCCATGCACTGCACTTTTCCCCCTGGTTACCAATTTGTGCAGTGCACTGGAGCAGCCCTTGCAGCGTCTGGAGCTGCACACCATAAGCCCACTTCACACATTTTGGGAGACAGTCAGGCGTGATGTGCAGCCAGCTGCAGTTGTGCTGAGCACCAATTCAATCGCCGTGGACTGGACGCCGCAGCTGCAGCACCTCACCCTCCTTGTTTTGAGTAATTCACAGCTGGATGCGCTCAACCTCAGCTTGGAGGCCACTCCTGTGCAGCAGCTGGGCCAGCTGCAAAGCCTGGCTTTGTTTGATGAGCGGTCAGATGCGATGCGCATCGACCCTCCCGCCCTCCCAGCGCTGACACGCCTGCCAGCCCTGCGCAAGCTGGTGAGCTGGGGGCTGCGAGGCGGCTTGTGTGCCCTGCATTGGGCATCTCGCTGTTTGCCTTTGCAACGTCATCGCAGCGCGCATCACACCGCTGCAGTTGCCTGCTTCGCCGTGCGTTGCGCAGAAGTGCGAAGGCAGCGTGCCCGAGTCGGCTTGGCGCTGCCCCCACCTGACCTCTATGCTGCTTGGCGCTGTGGGCATTGGTCCAACCGCGGTCAGCGTGGCAAGCATGGAAGCTGCGCAGTGCACCAGCCTGCTGCAGCTGCAGCTGCAGGACTGCCCGTTTCTGGGCACATTCCCTGCCGGCCTGTGCTCCGCACTGCGCCAGCTTAGCAGCCTAGCAGCTTTGGACACACCCACAAGCGGCCTGCCCCCGGAGTTCTCCCTGCTCAGGTAGGCGTTTGGGGTGTTGTTTCGGCAACGTGGTCGCCAATGGCACCCTGACTTTGCAGCTCTTCAGGTGGCGCACCGCACATTTGACTGTTCGTTGGGTGGGTTGGCCGCAATCCCGCCAGCAAGCTTGCCCATCCAACATCCGCTGCTGTGCCGCGCTTGCCTTGCCTGCTGCCCGGCTTCCACCCTGCAGCAGCGTGTGGCCTTTCAGACTGGTAGCCCCAGGCTGCTTTCGCTGCCTGCCCGTTGCAGCTCGCTGCGCCAGCTCGTCATCAGTAATGGGCTCATCTGTTCTGATTCACTGGAGGCCTTCCGCTGGCTGCCGGGTCTCACCGCCCTGCACCTGCACGACTGCGAGCTGGAGGGCCTGCCAGATGGCCCCTACCTGTCGGGTCTGAGGAGGTGAGCACCTGCATTGCTGTGCGCTGTGTCGTGGCCTACTGTCTGCTATTGCTTGGTAGCTTGTGCTGGCAGCGGCATGCTGAGTGCACGGCTGGCCAGCAGGCAACAGCAGAATGAAGTTTGTTGCCTGGCACACATTTTGTGATGTTGGATTCAGTCGCTTTTGCGTGCTGCTCGAGTTGTTGTCGATGCTGCTCATTCCTGCCCCTGCAGCCTGGACTTGTCGGGCAGCAACCTGGGACCGGCATCTGCAGTCCCATTCGCCGCGACAGCTGCTTTGGGCCTGCAAGCGCTGCGCATCAACTGCAATGTGGCGGAGGCGGAGGAGTGGTGGCAGGACGTGCATTGGAAGCTGCGCTTCTTCCCTGCGCTCAAGGTGGGCCGAGCGTGTTGCGGCCGCCTGCTGTGGTGGTCTTGCGGTTTGGTGCTGTGTGCCACACCTCACTGTGCGGCAGCGGCTCTCGCAATCTGTGGTAGCGCCCAGCACTTCTTCCTGACAAACCCCTTAGCCTGAACCATTCGCTTTGGCGCAGGTGCTGTGCCTGGACCTTGGGCAGGAGCGCTTGAGAGACCTGCAAGCGGCGGAGGCGCTGGCGGAGCGCATTCGCTCCGAGCTGCCCAGCGGCTGCCAGCTGGACCTGAATGGACAGCTAAGCAGCTACCGAGAGTACAGCGGGCTGGCTGATTTCGACTAGCCGGCCTGGGGCTGCTGAGGCTGGGCAGGGTTCAGCAGCAGGCTGGGTTCACAGATCAATGCACAGAAACGCTCCCCATTGCCCAGTAAGTAGCAGGTGGAGCCCATGCCGCATGTAACGTACGCTTGAACTGGTATTCTGCGAGCAGGACGCACCAGGTGCTGGTCCAGCAATGCATGGCGACTTGCAAAGCCGCTGCCGCCGCTGCGATCCACCTGCCGCCGTCAAGCAGCAGGGCCTTCCCAGTTGTCCCGCTCGCTCGCCAGACGCTGCCACGTGCTTTCAGGGATGGAGCGCTTCCTCAAGCGCCGCTCAGGGCCGGCGGGCGGTCCCTCCTTCGACGCCCTGCCCGACGAGCTGCTGCTGGCGGTGTTCCAGCTGCTGCCCGAGGTCACCTCCCAGCTGCTGGGGTCGGCGTTCGAGCTGGGGAGTCGGTGAGCGCCAGGGTGAGGCCGTGCTGGCCGCCGCCGCAATCGCCGCCGCCGCCGCCGCTGCCGCCTTCCTGTGCAGCCCTGTTTAACAGTAATACTCGCCACTCTCCCCTGCTGCAGCGGTCCAATTGAGCGCGTATGCCGCCGCTGGCGCCGCCTCGCTCTGCAGCTGCCAGCCAGCCTGTCAGCATCGCTATGTGAGCTGCACGACCTTGGGTTGGAGGAGGAGGCATCCACAGCAGCCTTCAAGCGGCTGCTGCCGCACCTGAGCTGCCGCCGCATCACTGCCCTGCGCGTCCTGGGGTGCACCTTCGAGCTGCCGCCAGAGATACCTGCAGACCTGGCACATGCGCTGTACCCACAGCTGCGCAGGTGGGTGCTGGGTGGTGGTGCAGGTGCATGCTGCATGCTGCATGCAGCTTGCACGGTGCAATGCGCCTGTCGAGAGGGCAGCAGCAGCAGCAGCAGCAGCAGCAGCAGCAGCAGCAAGTGACGCCTGAAGCAATCTTGGCCAGATGTGTCCCTGGCTGCTTGAAAGCATCAACGTGCGCCACCCACCTGGCCGCCTGTACTTGCAGCCTTCACCTGGGCGGCGCGAGCCTGCTGCACTTTGGCTCTTTTTTGTCGCTGTGCCGCTGCCTGGAGCAGCTGACGCTGTGCACATCCAGCCTTCTCGTCGAGGCGAGGCACATGCTGCGCACGCATCTGTGGTGAGGAGCTAGGACTGGCGCTGCTAGCTGGGGGTGTTCACGAGACTCGGGTGTGTGCGCAGGAGTGCCAGGGGGCTGGGCGGCAGTGCAGGCATGCTGATGTGCGCAGTAACACCTGCTTGCCTTGCCCCTCTGGTACCCTACGTAGTGGGCTGAGGAGCCCACTGCAGCAGCTGCAGCTGCACCTACAGGCGCCTGATGGGCTGCTGCTCAGGACTATTCGCCAACACATGCCCCTGGCGGCCCTCTCGCTGAGCGTGGGCACTCCAGCCGCCATGGAGTGGCTGCCGCAGCTGCAGCAGTGCACCATCCTGCTACAGGACAACGAGCACCTGGAATTGTTGCGGTTTGGGCTCGGCAGCGCTGCAGCGGAGCAGCTGTCACAGCTGCACAGCCTGATCATCAATGACGAGCGGCCGTTGGCGGAGCGTGAGATGATCCCCCCCACCTTCCCTGCACTGGCGCACCTGCCAGCGCTGCAAAAGCTGGTGAGCTAAACAGCCTTGTCCTGATGGACTGCCATGCCTCCTGCCGGCCTAAACGCATTTGCCAAAGGGCTCGCAAGTGCATTCGCGTCAGAGTGGCGTGCTTTCGCCGCCGCCGCCGCTGCTGCGCTTCTTGAATGCAGCTGCAAGACCCTGCCCCCGTCCTGCAGGAGTGCGACGGCAGTATGGTTGAGCCAGAGTGGCAGTGCCCCCACCTGACCTCCCTGCGGCTCGTGCACGTGCCGCACATCGGTGTAGACGACACAAGCGGTGCCAAGTGCACTGGCCTGCGCCAGCTGCAGCTGGAGCGCTGCTCCCTGGATGAGTGGGCGATCTCCTCACACCTGTGCACCACGCTGTGCCAGCTCAGCAGCCTGCAGATCCTGGATTCGGAGCCATTCAGAGTGCCACCCCAGTTTTCAGCGCTTAGGTGGGGCAGGGTTGGGGCAGTGGGCTGTGGCCAACGTTTGCCAGTGGCTGTGGGTCTGTGTTTGTGCATCGCCTGCCATTTGCAGTGGGGGCGTACGCCCCCAGCCGGCAAGCACAAACAGCAGCTGCGCACTGTGCAGCGTACCTTCTGCGCATGGCACTTGTTGCTGTGCCTGCGTTTCACACTCAGATGCCATGGCTGATCCGCCTGAACCTGGGCACCACGCTGTGCTCCCCGCAGCGCCCTGCGCCAACTGGTGGTCACCAACGGCGGCTTGGACGACTATGATTTGCACATCATGCGCTGGCTGCCGGGTCTCACCGCCCTGCACCTGCCCCACTGCAAGCTGGAGGGCCTGCCGGATGGGCCTTACCTGTCCGGTCTGAGGAGGTGGGTGAGGCAGGGCTGCTGACCAACTGCTGGAAAAGCGTGTGTGTTGCACCTGACTTGCTGGCGGCACGCGAAGCACGTGCCATGCCCAGGCCGCAGCACTTCACGAGGAGCCTGTTTGGCAGTATCCTTGAGGTCCTTCTTCGGTGTGCTGTCCAGTGGTGTGGTTGATCTGCTGTTGTTCTGGCACCTCCCTGTCCCTGCAGCCTGGACCTGTCGGGCAACAACCCTGGGCTGGCATCCCCCATACCCTTTGTCGCCACAGCGGCCTCGGGCCTGCAAGCGCTGCGCGTCAACTGCAATGTGGCGGAGGCGGAGGAGTGGTGGCAGGACGTGCACTGGAAGCTGCGCTTCTTCCCCACGCTCAAGGTGGGCGCGCTGTGGTCGCTGCTGGGCGTTCACGCAGGCGCATGCTGGTTTGCGTCCTTCCGGCCGACCGATCCCTCATTCCTCAATTCACAGGTGTTGTGCCTGGACCTTGGGCGAGTGGGCTCCAGAGACCCGCAGGCGGTGGAGGCGATTGCAGAGCGCATTCGTTCGGAGCTGCCCAGCGGCTGCCAGCTGTATGTGAACGGGCAGCTAAGCAGCCACCGAGAGTACAGCGGGCTGGCTGACTTTGACTAGCCGGCCTGGGGTTGCTGAGGCTGGGCATGCCCTGCGCAGGGTTCAGCCAGCAGCAGGGGTGACACAGATCAAATGTACAGAAACGCGCCCATCGAGCCGCATAGGTGACATGATGACAATTGCCCGTGCTGCATGCAAATGTAAATTTGAAATGGCGTTTCTGAGTTGCACACGGGACGCACCAGCAATCATGTTTCGCTAGGCGACTTGCAAGTCGACGCCACCGCTCCGCCCGCCCAACTCAAACGCGCAGTGCCGGCCTGACCTCTGCCCCGATCATCTCCTCGTAGCATCCACAGTCACCGTAGATGGAGCGCTTCCTCAAGCGCCGCTCAGGGCCGGCGGGCGGTCCCTCCTTCGACGCCCTGCCCGACGAGCTGCTGCTGGCGGTGTTCCAGCTGCTGCCCGAGGTCACCTCCCAGCTGCTGGGGTCTGCGTTCGAGTTGAGGAGTCGGTGAGGGTCAGGGCGAGGCCGTGTTGGCCGCCGTCGCAATCGCCGCCGCCGCCGCCTCCCTGTGCAGCCCCGACAGCCCTCCCACCCTCCTCCCCTGCTGCAGCGGTTCAATTGAGCGCATGTGCCGCCGCTGGCGCCGCCTCGCTCTGCAGCTGCCAGCCAGTCTATCTATAGACTTGGAGCAGCTGGAAGATCTGGTTGCAGATCAGGAGGCGTGTGCTGCAACAGTTGAGCGCCTGCTGCCGCACCTGCGCTGCCGCAACATCGTGGCTATGAAGGTCTGCAACTGGACTTCTTGCTTGGCCCCTGAAGTCCCAGCACTCTTGGCACGTGCAATCTACCCCGAGCTGCTCAGGTGGGTGCCGGGTGCTAAGTGCTGGCTGTCTGGGGGCGTGGAGCAGCAGCGCACGGCACCTGGCTTTGATAAGCGGTAGGCAGCTGCCAAAGGGCAACCTTTCCTCATGCGCTGTTTGCCGCCGAAACTTGGGGACGAGAGCCCTCAGCTGAGCAATCCCAGCACGTGCCTTGTTCCACAACCTCTGCAGCCTGGACCTGGGCGGCTCAAGCCTGCTGCAGTTCACCTCCTTTCTGCCGCTGTGCCACCGCCTGGAGCAGCTGCGGATATGCATCCAAGACCTGGACGACAGGCAGCTTCTATGCACCCACCTCTGGTGAGCGGTGGGGCGGAGCTGTGGTGTTTTTTCGAAGGTTTCCTGCGCAGCGACGCAGGGAAGCCCCAAGAGCTGCAGGCAGCCAGGAGTGGTGAGTGTTGGGAGCACGGCGGTGCTGCTTTGTGTAGCACCAACCCGGGCCACTCCCATCCCTGCCCTCGCATGCAGCGGCCTCTGCTGCTCTTTGCAGCAGCTGGAACTGCACGTGGACGAGCCGATGCCAGAGCTGTGCCGGATATTCAAGTACGTGCAGCCACAGGCGGTGACGCTGGAGGCCGACAGCGCGGCTGCCATGCTGTGGCTGCCGCAGCTGCAGCACTGCACAATCTACCTGCAGAGCACCCTGCAGATAGCACAGCTGAACAGCGGGCTGGAGGCCGGCTTGCTGCCGCAGCTGCGCAACCTGGCTGTGCGTGATGATCGGTCGCGGCTGGAACGCCACATCACGCCACTCGCCCTGCCGGGCCTGCTGCACCTTCCGGCGCTGGAGCAGCTGGTGAGGAGGAGCGATGAGTGGAGTTGGCTGGAAGCTAGGCCTGGCACACCAAGGTGCTTGGAACCGTCGATGGGGGGAGTTGGCTGCTCGGCACTCAGGAGCACTACTTCATGGCAGTCTGTGTGCACGACGGCTCCCCCGTTAGCTGCTGTTCGGAGGACCGCCACCCACCGCCTCCAAACGATGAGAGTGCGTTGCACCCATCCGCAGGAGTGCTCCTACAGCATTGCACCCTCAGCGTGGCGCTGCCGCAACTTGACATCTCTGCTGCTGCGGGGCGTGGACAGCGTGGCCGCACCCAGCATGGTGCAGTGCACGGGCTTGCGCCAGCTGCATGTGGTGCGCTGCAGGCTGGAGGGCGGCGCATTCCCGGAGCAGCTGTGCACCACGCTGCACCAGCTCAGCAATCTGGTTGTCTTTGAGTCGGGCCTCACCAGCCTGCCACCTGACTTCTCGCAGCTCAGGTGCACATTGGTGGGGCGGTGCTAAGTAGGTGGTCGTGGCTGTTGCCGCTAACACTCTCATGCTGTCGACAACAAGGAAGCTCAGATCAAGTCGGTCACATTGCCTCACTGGCACGCTGGGCATGTGCGCCGCAGCACTTCAACTTTCAACTGGATGCTGCCAACCTGCCACCACTGCCCTGCAGCGCTCTGCAGCGCCTTCACATTCGAGGTGCCACCATCACCCCGCGCTCGTTTGAGGCCTTCCGGCGGCTGCCGGGCCTCACCGCCCTGCACCTGCGCGACTGCCAGCTGGAGGGCCTGCCTGCCGGGCCCTACCTGTCCGGCCTGAGGAGGTGAGCGAGGCGGGGCTGCTGGCCGGTGGCACTTTGCAGGCCTGGTAGAGCGCAATGCAGCAGCCATGCTTCAACATGCGCTGACATGGCAGCGAGCCAGAAGCTGTTTGTGAGTGTGTGTCTTAAATTTCCCCGCAGCCTGGACCTGTCGGGCAGCAACCCTGGGCTGGCATCCCCCATACCGTTTGCGGCCACAGCGGCCTCGGGCCTGCAAGCGCTGCGCATCCGATTGGATGCCCCGCCGGACGAGTGGTGGCCTGACGTGCAGTGGAAGCTGCGCTGCTTCCCTGCGCTCAAGGTGAGCACGCTGTGCTCCGTGTCTTGATGCAAAGACTCATCAGAGCACAACAACTGCTCGCTGCAAGCAGGCACACATGCCGGCACTTGCATCAGAATTCACGTTTCTGCACCCGATGCCTCAATCCTTTCCTGCAGCTCCTCAGCCTGGAGTGTGAGCTGGAGGAAGTGGCTTACATGCGATCGCATTTTTTCCAGCCCGACTTGGCGCATGTGGATGAGCTGAGGGAGCTGGTCCGCTCAGAGCTGCCCCCCTCCTGCCGGCTGGACATCGACAGCGAGGAGTTGGAGTACCCCCAGTCCGCCAACTGGCCAGATCTGTAACTTTGCTGCAGCCTGCTAGTCAAGACTCCTGCTTGTGATTGCATACAGACGTCCGAAATGAAAGACCAGTGCTCAAGTAATGCATGCAACAGGTGTAAGGGGGGGCCAGAAGGACGAAGCCAGGCAAGAGGGTGAGCACAGCTGGGAACACGGCTGGCAGAACGCGATTGGGAGCCAGAGTAGAATGTCAATGCTTTGAGACGAGTTGTGGCTGTCCAACTCAGAGTGGCATGCACGGCAGGGCGTTCAAACGAGCTGGTCCAGCGGCACATCAGATTCCTCTCGGCTGGCCAGATCCTTGACGCGCACGGTTCCCTTGGCCCACTCATCGGGCGCCACCAGCACCAGCCGCGCTGCAAGGGGGGAGAAGGGAGGTGGGGTGTGTGGCGGCGCATCGACTCGCTTCACACAGCAGACAAAGCCCGCTTCTCGCACCAAGCAGCTGGCTGTGCAGGGCTGCTCAAGTCATGTGTTGCTTCACTGAGACTGCCCCCGGAACCTCAGCTTTCACCAGGCTTTCAGCGGGGCTGCTCCCCCTCACGCCCTCACCCCACCCACGCACCCGCGTTGCAGCGCTCCGCCTGCTTGAAGGCCCACTTGAGGCGCTTGGGCTCCAACACCAGGTCCACCCGCCGCCCCGCCGCGCGCAGCCGCTGCAGGTGAGGATAGAAGAGAAGAGTCAGCGAAGCAAGTGGGTCAGCTGGCATGCTGTGCGAAGCTGACGCAGCGGTTGAACCGAAACAGTAGGATCCTGCGCTTGACTGACAGCAGGCACGCAACCAGACCCTGCTGGTCTCCACTACCTCCTTGACGCACCTGCGCAATGGCGGTGGCCTCCGTCCGCAGGCTCTCGTCCTGTGGCATCACCAGGTCATCCACTTGGTGTTGCAGCTGCGCGGCAGGGCAGCACGGGGGCGGAAGGGAGGCCCGTCAGTGTGTGCAGGGAGCAGCAGCAGCTGACCAGGGAAACAATCGACAGCCACCCCTGCTGCCTGCACACACTGGCATCCCCCGCATGCCGACCCCAGGCCCCCACCTGTGGCAGCAGCTTCTTGTCTTTCAGCAGCTCAACAATGACGGCGTCGCCAAACCCAAAGCCTGCACACGGCTGGTCCTGCAGGTCAGCGTGGGTGAAGCAGCGTGGCAGGGTCAGTACAGGCATGCAGTCGAGCACGCAAGCGGCGGCTAGCTGGGTACAGTTGCCACCAGCTCTCCAGCGCAGCGGCCAAGCACCCAGGCTCCACAGCCCCCTCACCTCGCCGCCAAAGGTTCCCAGCAGGCGGTCGTAGCGGCCGCCGCCGCAGATGGCACGCAGCGTGCCAGCGCGGTCAAAGCCCTCGAACACCACGCCTGCGGGGAGTGGGCAGGAGAGGAACAACTGCTTGGCCAGTGATGCCAGGCGGAGCTGCCGCCGTTGGCATAGTCACGGCCGGCAGGTGCTGCAACGATAAAAAAGCTGTGCAAACCCACTGTGGCTTCCAAAGAGCCCGCCTCAGCAGATGCAAATGCTGCCAACACCCACCTGTGTAGTAGGCCAGGCCGCGCACCACGCTGGCGTCAAACACCAGCCAGTCTGCGTAGCCGTAGGCCGCTGCCAGGGAGAAGAGCTGCCGCAGGTCTGCCACCGCGTGGTTGTCGGCGCCCAGCAGCGCTTCCAGCTCCTCCACTGTCTTGATGGCCAGCGCCTGTCACACAGGGAGCAAGATGGGGTAGCAACGCTGGGACAGGGGGCAGGATGCGGTAGCAGCGCTGGAGCAGGCGACGCACCAGCACATGGTATTGCGGCGCGTGCAGAGATGGCGCCAACAACAACCAACTGCCGATCAGAATGCTAGAGAGACCAGAAGCCGGGGGCAGCGCTTGCGCTCACCTGCAGGATGCCCTCAATGGCATCGGCTGCCACGCCCAGCTTGGCCAGCTCCTCGACCACCTGCGGGCCGCGGGGCGGATGTGCAGAGGGTGGGTCGATGCCCTGTGCAGAGACGTGCGGAGGGTAGCTTGCCGCTGCACTCATCCACCAGATGCAGCTGGCCATCCGCCAGACTCATTGCCCCACCGCCTCTGCCTCTGCTGCGGATTTTTCCACCCTCTCATCTGCAGCCAGCAGCCAGCAGCCAGCAGCCGGAACAATCGGCAGTGCAGCCAACAACCCTGAGTCCCAGGCCCCAGGGCCCTCCCACCTTCGCCCGCGGGATCTTCTCCATCTTGTCCACAATCACGCACACGGGGCCAAAGGAGGCCTCCGGGATGCCGTACCGCGCCAGCACCGCCTGCACACACAAGATGCACAAACTGGACATGCTGGGCACCCCCCTGTGACCACTCCAAAGCAGCAGCAGCACATTCCGGCTGGATGCCCTCGAGGCTGCCCCCCCAAGCTTGCAGGACAGCGTTCCATCAGCAGCAGAAGCGTTGGCCGCTCACCTGCAGCACCTTGCGGCTGGACACCTTGAGGCCCACGTCCGCGGGCCCCAGGCCTAGCCGCTGGAAGAAGGTAACGATGGCCGCCAGCAGCTCCGCCTCCGCCTCCACGCCTGTGAGGGTGCGCAGCACCTTGGCATGCGCGTCAGCACAGCAGCTGCATAGCGTGTCAACGGCACATAGCATGCTGACAGCTCCTGCAACCATGTAGGCGCGCCATGCTACCATGCAACGACCCACGATTCAACCTTGCCACCACAACACGCTAACACAGCATGGTGCAGCAGTCACAGCACAGCAAGCACAGCACAGCACAGCGCAGCACAGCACAGCGCAGCGCACCCGCCACGCCCACAATGTCCATGTTCCATTGATAGTGCTCGCGCCGCCGGCCGCGCGTCGCGCGCTCGTACCGCCAGCACTGCCCAATGGAGAACCACTTGGCGGGCAGGGCCAGGCCCTTGCCTTTCTGCAGCACACGGAGCAGTGCAAGCAGCCAGGGCTGAAGCTGAGCCAACGCGTGCTGAGCAGCAGTTGCGGCGGCCTGCTGGTGCAGCTGGCAGGCAGGGGCTGGAGCGTGGAGCGTCCAGCTAGCAGCGGCAGCGCTTGCCTGCAGCACCAGGCGCGCGAGGGAGGGGGTCAGCTCCGGCCGCAGCGCCACGCGCCGCCCGCCCTTGTCCTCAAAATTGTACAGCTGCAGGAGCAGGGCAGGGAGGCAGAGACAGAATGAGACGGGGGACACTTGGCAGCAGGTCGCCTCAAACGAGGAGGGGAGAGGGCGGCAGGAGCTGCTGGGCGCAGCACACAGCAGCAGCACCGGCCGACGCAAGCAGCCTTCAACGCCGACGTGTTGAGCACTGAGACCATCCAATGCTGCACCTGGCCCACCCTACCAACCTGATCGGTGATCTCCTCTCCTGCCTTGCGCACGTACAGCTCCTCTGCAGGCACACAAGGCGCAGCGCCAGTCAAAGCTCTCGCTGCAGCACATATCTTGTTGCAGCAGCCCACAACGTGCTGCAGTTGCACGGGTCAGCCACAGCCGCAGCAGCAACGGCAGCAGCAGCGCCTGATTGTAAGCAGCGGCCCGCCATCAGAAGCAGCAGCAGCACCACTGGTGCAGCATGGCATCGCACCCGACTCGAGCACAGGGAAGTCGACCTGCTCAAAGCCAAAGGCCTGTGACACCGCCACCCACTCCCCAAACAGCCAGTTCTGCAGGCGCTTGTCCTGCGGGAGCGGTGCGGGGCAATGCAAAGCAACGTGCAGTGTGTGTATGTGTGTGTGTGTGTGTGGGGGGGGTGCTCCTGCTGGGCTGCAGCGCAGCTCATGACGTGCCCAGCACCACTGAGGTGTCAGTTGAGGCCCACCAGCAGCCACCGCCTACTTGAATACTTCCGGCCACTTCTCAGCAGCCACCCGCCTACCTCAGGGAAGAAGTCGCGGGTGCCGCGCGGCGGGTTGATGTCCACCAGGCCCCGCCCGCCCGCCTCGCCGATGCGGCCGCTGCCCGCCTTGCGGTCCTGAGGGGCGGATGGCAGCGGCGGCAGGGCGGTGGCACATGAGGGCAGCTGGGAAGGGGGCGTTTACTGCTCCAGCCACCCCCTGCAACTTCTGCTCGTTGTTGTAACCGAAACGTCATACTACCCGTGCCGCAGCACACCTGACTGGCGGGCGCGGCGGCAGGCGCGGCATCAGTGGCAGCGTCTGCTGCCGCCGCCGCTGCCGCCGCTGGTCGCCGCTGCGGCTGCAACTGCCTGCGCGGCGCCAATTGGTTGGCGGCTATCGTGGCTGCAATCGCTGCCCGCAGGGAGGGCAGCGGCTGGCCGCTGTGGGCCTGGCGCAGGCCGCCCACCACCAGGGCGGGGCGCAGGCCGCGCAGCGCCACCCTGCCCAGCAGCAGAGAGCACGCCATCGCGCCGGCCGGCGAGGAAGGAGGGTGCGGGCTGGGTGGGGAGCGCTTCAGCCGCGGGGTGGCGCGAGCGCGCGGCGCAAGGGGCGATGGGCAGCTGCCAAATGCCGCGCTTGGTGCGGGCGCCGATCGGCGGTGATGGGGGCTCCCTGCCTAGCTGGCGTTCCCTTTTGCTGCCGGGCCCCCTCGATGCTACTGTAGTATTCTCTCACGTACACGCTCTCCTCTGCGTTCCCCGCAGCCCTGCTCACCCCACAGCTGCGCCACCTGCCGCCGCCTGTCGCCCCACGCACAAACTCCCCGCCCCTCTGCAGCGCCTACGCCCACACCCACCCATGCCGCCCGGCGCGGCCGCCCAGGGCGCCGTGCAGCGCCTGCGGGCGGACGGCGCAGCCACGCCGCCTGCCGCCGCCGCCGCCGCTGCTGCCGCTGTTGTGACCGGCACGGGCTTCTACGGCGGCGAGCGTGCCGCTGTACGCGAGCTGGCCCGCCTGGCGGGCGTGCAGTACAGCGGCGACATGGTGCAGGGGCACACCACGCACCTGGTGCTCGCGCCCGGTGCAGCAACCGCCAGCCGCAAGCTGCAAAAGGCGGCAGAGTGGGGCATCCCCGCGCTGCGCCTGCAGTGGCTGCTGGACAGCGTGGCAGCGGGCAAGGTGCAGCCGGCGGGGCCCTACCTGATCGACGTGTTTGACGAGGTGGATGAGGGGCCGGCAGCGGCGCCTGCCGCCAGCGGCGCTGCGCAGCACCCAGCCAGCTGTCGCGAGCTGCCAGCCCGCCACCGCCCCTCGAGCGTGGCCAGCAATCCCCTGCAGCAAGGTCGCGGTGCTCAGCAGGCAGCGCCAGCAGCAGTAGGGCCTGGCGGCTGCGCCAGCGGCTGCCACATGGCCGCCGCCACGGGGCAGCAGGAGGCGGCGCAGCCAGACCGACCGGCGCTTGCGCCCGTGGCCAACCGCCTGGCTGACCAGCTTCGCCGCATGTCCATAGCTCCCGAGGCCCAGCCAGCCCACCAGCATGACGAGCTCCAGCGACACCAGCAGCAGCCGCAGCAGCCGCAGCAGCAGCCGGCCCCGCAGCACAGGCACCCGCAGCACAGGCACCCGCAGCCCAGCGACAGCCCGCCGCAGCAGCGCAGCCCCTCGGTGTCGATGGGCAGCCCTCAGCGCTCGCTGTCGCTGCAGGGCATGGTGGCAGCAGACGCTGCGCTGGCCTCACCTGCCGAAGTCGGCAGCAGTGCTGCAGCGGCAGCAGGCGGCAGGCACTGGGCGGAGCAGGCAGCGCCAGGTGTGCACGTTTATGCTTATGCATTTGCTGCGGGCCTGGGTGCAGCAAGGCTTTGGCAAAAGCGCTCAATGATGGATTGTTTGGCTGCTCTTAGCTATTGATCTTTCTGCCCGTTGCAGAGATGGATGGCAGAGAGGAGCCGGAGCAGGACGAGAGTCCAATGGAGGAGTCCTCTGCTGGCGACAGCCCGCAACCCCAGCAGTCACACTCACAGCAGCAGCAGCCGCAGCCGCACCGCTCGCAGGGCCAAGCAGCAGGGCGACCAGCACAGCCATCACCTGGAGGTGCAGCATCACCCTTCACCTTTGCCCTGGCGGGTGCGCTGGGCCGCAGCATGTCAGAGGACCCTGCATATGGCAGCCCCATGGCGGCTTCTCCGGCCGCACCTGTGATGGGGTCGCAGGCAGCTGGCGCGGCTTCAGCAGGGCGCACAGCGGGGGGCGGCAGCAGGCTGTGCAGCGCTAGCCCAGGCGTAGCTTCGCCTGCGCCCAGCTCCATGGCATGCACGCCGGCTGGGACCAGCATCCAGGGCGACCCGCTGGCCACGCTGCCCACGCCTGCCTGCATCCGAGACTGGAGCGACGATGACAGCAGCCTGGGGGGCAGCCCGCCGGCAGATGTGCGCGTGCAGCCAGGGGCCAGCGGTGAGTGATAGTGCTCCAAGTTAGCTGCTGCGTGGCCTGCATTTTTCCTCCTGTGCCGGCAGACCCCTCCTATGTTCCACTCCGTTTGTGTGCACTCACCACCTGTCTGCGCATCTCCCTGCCTCGCTGCAGACGGACACACAGGCCCAACGCAGACCCCACCTGCTGTGCGGCAGGCCATTGCAGCAGCGATGGGGCCCACACAGTTGCTGCCTGCTCAGCAGCAGCCACAGCAGTGGCAGCAGCAGCAGCAGCTGGAGCCTGAAGCAGGTGGGGAGCTGTCGGACCATGAAACTGTGGCTTCGGAGCCTCCAGCAGTAGGTGATCTGGTTGTCAGTGACTCTGGTTCCGACAGTGATCCAGCTCCATCCCCCCAGCCAGCGCCTGCTCGGCAGCAGTGGCAGCAGCAGCGTCAGCAGCAGGCCGATGCTTCTCCAGAGCCTGGCGCCATGCAGCCTGCTTTGCAGCAGCACGCACCACAGCAGCAGCAGCAGCAGCCCGCCGCACCACCACTGCCCACTGTGCAGAAGCGGCGAGGCCTGCTGCAGATTAGCAGGGTGGGCCAGCCGCCCGCTACCAGCAGCAGGTGGCAGGCAACCGCTGCTGCACAGGTGGGCGCGGCAGCCACTTTGCAGCAGCATAGGCAGACTGCTCAGCCAGCAGTGGAGCCAGCCTTCTCAAGTGGGGATGTGCCGCTGCCCAGCCCAGACGCTGATTGGCAGGCAGCCGAGCAGCACAGTCACTTGGCCGGGCAGGGAGAGGTGTCACCAGCCAGCGTGGCCAGCGCGGGTCACAGCCCAGCCCTGCCATCCGCTGGGCAGCATGACGATCAGGGGCCCGCTGCAAGCAGCTCCTCTGCTGCCCCGACTGTGGACGAGCACTTCATCACCAGCCGGCGGGTGGGCGGTGCCGCTAGCAAGCAGCAGCCGATGGCGGCTGCTGCGCGGCGGAGCGTGCGGGAGTGGTCTGAGTCGGACAGCAGTGGCGAGGAGTTCCCCACGCCTACAGGTGGGCGCCTGGGCTTTGTTTGAGGCTAATGGGCACAAGCAATAGACGCCGTGGCAATGCCTAGGCCAGCACTGTTTTGCACCAGTCAAGTTGGCCAGCAGTTGAGGCTCTCCGGCCTCCCCTCCTGCCTGCCCTGTGCCACAGGCCAGCGCAGCGCCAGGGGCGGGCTGGGCCTGACAGGGCTGACGCAGCTGGACCCTGCCTCCATCGTCATTGCCCGCCCCAAGCCGACGGGCAGCGCACTGCTCAGGTTGGCAACCTGGGGGGCTTGGCTCCGGGTTCAGTCCCGCTTGGTGCAGCAGCAGCTGGCCGACTGCTTGCCCTGTTGCATCGGCCACATGCATCTTTGCTTCCGCACACATCCTGGTAGGGTAGCCACTGTACTGTGATCTGCGATCCTCCCGCTCTACCAGGGGCGGCGCTGCTGACAGCGGTGTGGTGGTGGGCCTCAAGTTTCTGCAGCGCCCGCCCCGCGGCAATGCGGTGCGCGAGCACCACGGCCTGGCCAACCTGAAGACAGTGCAGTTTGCCGAGCAGGCAAGAGTGCAGGCGTGTGCGGTGAACGATGCCGCTGTTGGCAGGGCTGGCATGTGTCTGCAGGGGCTGGCCAACCTTCTCCAGTCATCCCAAATGTAGTGCCCTGTCTCCTGACCTCACTGCCTCACCCGTGCTCCCTTCAGGTGCAAGTCACGCCGCTGTCCCTGCTGCTGAGCACTAAGGACAAGAAGACGGCGGTGCGGCTGCGCCCAGGCGGGCTGCTGAGCCGCACAGAGGAGGAGGCGGAGGATGACGACTTCCGCCCTGCCAGCAGCAGGGGCAGGCGCAGCAGCGCAAGCAGCAGCGCTCGCACCAGCGATGGCGGTGCGCCGGCGAGAGCGGCGGCAGACACCGCAGATTCTGGGGGCCAGCGCCAGCAGCAGCAGCGGGGTGAGGATGGCGAGCCAGTGCTTGCAGAGCCCCAGACCTTCTACCGCCTGGCAGACGGCAGCTGGCACTTTGAGCTGTGCCGCTTCTACACCGCTGCCCAGGCGGAGGCGGCGGCTGCAGCGGCAGGGCGCACGCTGGTGCTGCCCCAAGGGTTTGACCGCAGCTGCGAACTGCTCAAGGCGGTGGAGCGAGAGCACGCACCTATGTCCGACATTGCAGGTGGGTGTGGCACGCCATCTGTTGGTTGGCAGCAGCAAGCGGTTTGGCTGAGCGTGCCCTGCTGGGGTGCAGCATGGCATGCGACATGCATGCTGGCGGGGCGGCATTTGGGTGGGAGTGATGCAAGGCTTGCACTCGTTGTCCCACTGGCTCCCCCCTCCACCTCACCTGCCCCATCGCAGGCGGCATGCAAATCAGGCGCGTGAAGCAGGGCGGGTCCATGCTGCGCCTGCGGGGCGGCACCGCTTCCCGCGCCTCCCTCTCCTACTACTGGCGCCTGGCGGTGGATACCGCCAGCTGGCGGGTGGTCACCGACCGAGCAGCGGCGGACTTTGTGGCAGTAGAGTGAGGCAGCCCGTGCAGGGTAGGCCGACTCCATTCAGGAGCGCTTGCAGCACCACGGTCCTTGATGCCGTCCCGTCCCACCTGCTCTCTGGCTGGGCTGAAAGTTTTGCTTGTGTGGATTGCGAGTGCTTGACACCTGGTGCCTGGAACATGGCACGCGTGTGCAAACGTTGAGAGTGACCACTGAAGCAACAGCTGAAAGGGAAGCAGGACCTGAAGGGAGCCGAAAGAACTGAACTGTCAACAAAAGCATTGCTCAGCAGAGCTGCCCGCTACCGCGCCGCCACAGCCGCCGCTGCCTGCTGCGGCCGGGGCTGCACCGGCGGTGGCAGCAGATCTTCCACATCTGCCAGCCCTGGCTTGCTGCCGCAGCCGTTGGCGCCGCCTGCCGCGCCGCTGGTGCTCAGGCGGCCGCCATGCTCCAGCACCAGCTGGCCGCAGGCACCCGAAATGTCCTGCCCCTTCTCCGCCCGGATGGTGCAGTTGACGCCATACTGTGCGAGGGAGAGGGCGGCAGAAAGCAGGGTGGGGCTCAGTGCAACAAGCACGGCGGGCCTTGCACAGCTGCAGGCGCATTCCATGCACGAGGTCACTCGCGGTTGGTGCCTCATGTGGCCAAATCACAGTGCCTGACGTGCAAAGCAGAAAGGCAGCACAGCCTGCATGCGGCCCTGCTGCGCTGTGCTGTGCTGTCACCTCATAGCGCAGGATGCGGTGGAACTCCGCGGTGGCACCCTCAGCTGGCGCCGCAAAGCTGTGGGCATGGGCGAAGGGAGCGGCGCGCAGCTTCAGACCACACGCTCGGCGACAGGGACGCACGCAGGTGCAAAGGACTGCGGGCAGCCAGAGCCCAGATGTACGGCAGTTCAAGTATGCAAGAAGCACCAGCCGGATCCTGCCATACCGGCCGTGCCCTAGCTAGCAGCCTGACCTGATCGACGGCGAGAGGATGGGGTTCCAAGGAATGAGGTTGACCAGGACATCCTTGCCGCGCAGCAGCTCGCCCAGCTGGTGCGCATGCTCCGGCATGCAGTTCACGTCTGCAAGGCGGCCAGGGGAGCGGGTGAGTGGCGCCGGAGGGTGTGGTGTTGCGTGTAGCTGCAGAGCGTGCGATTGCTGCTGCGCGTCAAGCTCCGGCGGCTGCAGCTAGCTGCGGCACAGATGGCTGCAGGTCTCACCTGGGCCCAGCATGACATACTCAACAAACACCGACTGCCGCGTGCGCTGCTGGTACTCATCCACCGCTGCCATCAGCCTGCAGGGGAGATGGGTCCCAGGCAGGGCTTGTGAGTGGCAGGCTTCGGCACAGTATTTTCGCACTCTGCGTCAGCAGGGTCTGTGCAAGTGCTCAGCTCTGCCAACGCGCAGCGTATGTTGCGGCCCAGCCATTGGAGCTTGAGAACCTGCCTGTCCAGCTTGAAGGCCTTGGCTGAGGGCACAATGGTCTGGCGCAGCTCCTGGGTGGGTGCATGCAGCGACAGCGCCAGGCTGGGCAGGGCGGGAAGGTGAGAAGAAGGATAGGGCCGCGGGTCAGTAGCGGCGGCAGCGGCGGCACCGCTGAGGGGTGTGCAGCCGTGTGAACCACGACGGATGCTCATCCGGGCAGCCTGCTGCAAGCTGTGCTCAATGCTGGACACTCGGATTGGGTTGCCAGTCAAACAAACGCCCCTGCCCCTCACAATGCCCCTCACCTGACCCCGGGCATGTCATCGGCCATCTGCAGGAGGCGGGGGATGACGCCCACGGTGCTCACAGTCACCTTCTTGCGCCGCCTGCATGGGTTGCAGGGTTTGAGGGGAGCTCTCATGGGGAGGGAATGCAGGCGATGCACGGGAACTGCAGGATCCGCTCACCCCGAGCAGTTTGCGCACCACGATTGGGGGGCTATGCCAGGCAGGGGCCAACTGGGTCCGCTGTGACCGCCACCACCTGGCCCAGCCTGCCATCGCAAAGCAGGGAAGAACCCAGCAGGGCTGGCGACTCACAGGCCAAAGTAGCGGGGGTCGGTCATCATGCCCACCGCTGACCGCACCGCACCGTAGTTGTTCAGCGGCTCGCCCATGCCCTGCGAAGTGAAAAGGGCAGGATTCGGGAAGCTGCTGTGAGCGGCTGGCTCTTTACAAGGCAAGGGAAGCATTGGGCTGCTGCTCAGCGGCTCGCCCTGCCCTGCAGAACACACAGCGCTTCCAGCTCAGTAACCATCAGTCAACAAACCGAGCCAGCTGCCCAGCATCACCACTACAGGCAACCGGCCATGTGAGTGAGATGCAGTGCTCCCAACCCACCATGAAGACGATGTTGCGGATCTGTGCCACGCGCCGCGCGTGCACCAGCTGCTCCACAATCTCCCCGGCTGTCAGGTCGGCGGTGAGGCCCATGGTGCCCGTGGCGCAGAAGGTGCAGCCCATGGCGCAGCCCACCTGCAGCGTTGGCAGCGGCAGTGCAGGGTGTGATGAGGTGCATCGGCGCCGGCAGGGCGCTGCGCTGCACAAGATGCGCAGTGCTGGGTGCGGAATGGAAGGCTTGGCAGGTAGCGGCAACCGCAAACGCATGGCCACGATGGTGGTAACCACTCGCTTGCACCGGCAACAATGGCGGGCCTGCGCATCGTGCCTCTCGATGCCACACCCAGCATTGCAGCGGCAGTCAGTGCTGCTGCGTGCCAGCCACAGAACCATTTCCCAACCAAGGAAACATAGACTGCCCAGCAGACGGAAGCCGCGCAGCGCACCTCTGATGATACGCACAGCGTGGCGCGGCGACCGCCCATCAGCTGAAACGCCTCCCCCAGGCTGGACAGCGCATCATGAAACTCCTCCTCCTCCTCCTCCTCGCTGCCCTCCTTGCCGCCTTGTGTCT
This sequence comes from Chlorella sp. CH2018, assembly GCA_009928355.1. NCBI lineage: Eukaryota > Viridiplantae > Chlorophyta > Trebouxiophyceae > Chlorellales > Chlorellaceae > Chlorella > Chlorella sp. CH2018. The sequence continues at coordinate 4,523 of VIYQ01001811.1, read as the reverse complement.
GCTGCTGCGCCTGCTGCTGCTCATCCTGCTGCTGCTGCGGCTGCGCGCCCTGCTGCCCCCGTGCCTCCCCATCCTGCTGCTGAGGCGCCGCGTACCGGTCTGCGCAGCAGCGGCGGGGCGGGTTGTCAGCAACGGCCATCCGTCGGCGTCGATGGAATGCCCCACAATACACTCATCTCCCACTCTGCGCAACAGTCACACAGGTTGTCGTATTCCATCACTGCTCAGAGTGAGCGTGCAATCGAATCCATCTACACCCATCCATCTACACCTCATCCAGCAGGCGCACCCGTGTTGTCATACTCCATGACTACCGCCTCCACCTGCAGCCCATCCTGCAGCTGCACCAGCAGCTTGGTTGTCTCGCCATCGCAGCTGCGCTGCGCGCCCAGCAGGCGCGTGGTGTGCAGCACAAAGCCGGCGTCCAGGGCGGCCGCAGCCGCCTTGGGCAGGTCGGGCACATCGTGCCAGCTGGAGCCGGGGTGCCGGATCAGGTGGTTGCTGCAGGGGGCGAAAGGCAGCAACTAGTTTTGCAAACAGATGTTTGCAAGCAGAGCTGCGAAGCCGCAGACTCGGGGTCATCAGTGCAGCATTTACCCGGCCGGCAACCAGCGGCACTCACCCCCACCAGCAGCTTACTAGAGTCGCGGGATGTGCTTGGTGTTGGCTCCCGCTGCTTCAAAAGCTGCCGTCACCGCCTCGCTGTCCCACACACTCTGGGGGGACAGTCGTCGCCGCGGCGCCATGGCTGCCTGGTTTGCCTGTGGGGCCTGCAGGCGGCAGGCGGCGGCGGTGGTGAGCGGCGGCAGAGGGAAGGCACGCATGCAGGCCCGCCGTCCGCCTCATGCATTACGGCACCCGCTGGACGATCAATGGACAGCAGCGCTCCGCGAGCCGTGGCTCGTTGGCAGCATGTCTCCGCCGCACGGCTGCCTCACCCTTCGCCGGGTGCTGGGTGGCAGCTCAGTGCGCTCTGGACTACTGCAGGCGCAGCGATGAGGGCTTGGGAGCGAGTCTGATGGGCCAGCGGAGGAAGGGCGCGCTCGGGCCGAGGCTTGCAACTTGCCGTGCAGGCTGTAATGCGACTAAACAAATGGCGCTGCGCTGGACTGCCCCAAAAGCACGACGCCTTCCCTCCCGCCCTACATGCGGCAGCGGCGCTGGCGCCAAGGCGGCAGCACCCGGGTGCGGGCGAGGAGTTGAGCAGGGCAAGGCAACGTGTTGCAGTGCGATCAGCTTTTCTTCACACTGCCTTGGAGTGTATAGTTGCATGGGTGCGGCAGCAGCCGCGCTGGCAGTAGTGGGGGCGGGCGTCAAGGCAGCAAAACACGCCTGCAGCGCTCAAGCGCTCAAAAGAATGGGACAGACAAATTGGGCTCACGGTACTGGGCGGACAGATCAGTGCGCAATCAAAAGGGGAGGGCAGTATCAAAAGCCGAGGGTGCAGTTATCAAAAGGCAAGGGGGCAGTATCAAAAGGCCGAGGGGGCACAGGACATGGACGGATGATGGGGCAGGGCAGAGATCACAACAAAAGTGCGGGGGTGCATTGGAATGAAACAATCGTGCGGCAAGAGAAGGAAGCGAAGGGGGGGGAATAGGGCAGGCGTTGGTGCTGGTATACAGGGTCATTCCATTGCCTCGCGGGAGGCCTAATCCTTCTGTTTGCTGTACAACATGAAACAGCTGCTGGTTGCAGCGGGCCGCAGGGGGGGATGTGGGATTCTAGGCAGTGTGCTAGGCAGTGTCGCTGGACAGCACGCTGTGGCGGTCGTACGCATGTATCGTTAAGGCGGCAGCTGACTGGCCTGGCCTGGCCCAGTGCTCTAGACAGAGGGCAGGCAGAGGGCTTGCACGGCCCGGCAGCTGAGTGGCAGGCCGCCCCGCTCAGTTCTGCTTGCCCTTCTTGGTCGCGACCCAGAAGCTTGCATACATGTTCACGCGGTCCTGTGGGGCAGGGGTTGGGGGAGGGTGCAGATCAGGCACGGGTTGAGCACCAGTGCATCCCTGCTTGGCAGCCAAACCATGGCACGGTCACCACAGCGAGGAGCGCCCCGGTTGGCCGCTCTGCAGGCCTCACCATGAAGCCCTGGTCGGCCCGCTGGATGCAGCGCACGTCAAAGCCCGCCTCCTCAATCCAGCGTGCGTAGGGCGGCACAAAGGCGGCGGAGCGCCAGATGACACGGCCGCCGGGCGCCACCTGGATAGCAGGGGTGAAAGAGTCAGGCAGAGGAGGTGAGGGGTAAGGAAATGGGCGGCTGTGAGATGTGCGGGGAAAGTTGGTGTGTGTTGCGCCGCCACCACGGGGTGAGCTTGAGCGGCAGCGGGGCAGCACCATGAGAGGTATCAGAGCCCACTCGTGCCAGTGCTGCTGCATTCTCCTCGGTGGCATGCACGGGCAGCTGGAAAGAAAGGGGCAGCAGACTGGGGAAGTGCAACATTAGCGCACCTGGCGCGCCAGGGCGGCCGCGTACTCCTTGGTTGCCTTCTCATCCAGCCAGTCCAGGTGGTCCATCAGGATGACCTGAGGGGTGGCAAGTAATGAACACAGTTAGTCAGCTAGTATGAAAGGGAAAGAGTCTTAACAGCCAGTCCAGGTGGTCCATCAGGATGACCTGCGGTTGGAATGAAGTTTGGGGCACAGCTGGTAAGCCGTCAATCACCCGACAGGATGTTGAGAGCCAGCCCAGATGGTCCATCAGGATGATCCGCGGGGCAGGGCAGGGCTGGGAAGGTAAAACGAAGTGGTGGCTGTGCGGCAGGTCAGCCAATGAGTTGCCCGCTGCCCATTGAACGGCACCACACACAGCGGGCAGGATAGCTCCTGGATGTGACCTGGCGCGCCGCGTACATGCCGCACCCCACACACCTTGGTGTACTGCCGTGCGTTGAGGGTGGGCAGGAAGAAGCCGTTCTCAATGTTGAGCGCCTCCAGAGCGCCGCCCTCCTTCAGCGCGCGGAAGCCAGAGGGGGTGAGGTAGGCGGGGCAGCAGTCGCGCGCAAAGCGGCCTGCGGAGGGGGTGGGCGGGGGCAGGGGCAGTCAGTGTGTTGGAGGTGGATCGAGTGCAGGCTTTCGGCTGGGCTGTTGGTGCGTGAGCCACTGCGTGGCTTGTCATCAATGCCAGCCTGACCCACCCGTCATGCAGTTGTAGTAGAAGTAGTTGTCGCTGCGCAGGTGGCTGTGCTGCGCCACGCCGTCAAACGTGCGCGCCGCGTAGCTGCGAGGCGGGGGCAGAGCGGTCGCCGAGCGTGAGCGGCAGCTGGGCACAGGCGGGTGGATGGCACCGGCAGCTGGTGTTTGTGCAGGAGTGGCTCAGGCAGGCGCCGGGCACAAGGACAGACGAGCGCCAGGCACAGGGACAGACAAGCTAGCCTGACCTGCCCGGCCAGCCGCGGCCCCGCACCTGCTCATGTGCACGCCATCCTTCAGGATGAGCTGGTACTGCTTGAGCGGGATGCCGCCGCCAAACCTGCACGAAGCAGGGGCAGACTGGGCACACACCGGTCAGGCATGGCTGTCGCTGTGGCAGTCACAGGCTAGGGGCCATACCTTGAAGCAGCCACTTTCACGCAGCCCGCCTTCTGCACACGCCTGGGGCCGCCCAGCACCGCCCGGCGCCCCCAGCGCACCACAGCGTGATGCGGTTGAAGCACAGCAGGGCCGCCACGTCAGCAATGACCGACAGCAGCCAGCTGGGCGCGGCGTGCAGCAGGCGCACCAGCCACAGGCTGCGGCAGTGGGGAGAAAGGGCCGGGAGGCAGGGGTTGGCGAGCAGTGGCATATCGCTTCATGCTGCTGCACCGCGCTGGCTGCTCAGCCTGCCACCACCAGGCAATCAGTCTGTTGAGGCAACCCGCCCTGCCAGCCCCCTCTCCACTTGCCTGTTCCAGGCTGCGCGCTGCGCCTCCAGGGTGGGCGCCTCGGCCACCGCCTGCCACTGCCGTCCCATGCCCAGCCAGGTGGCCGCGCGCTGCACAATGCGCACAACCTTGCCCTGCACCAGGATTGTTAGATGGGCAGCTGCTGACCATGAGAAGCCTGCACCTGGCACCGGGAGGTGCATGCAGCATGACCTGGCCAGGGCGAAGTACAGCACACACCGCCACTCAAGTGCATGGCAGCAAGTTGGTCCGGCGGGGCGATGCAGGCCAGTGAGGCCTGCTGTTCAGTGAGCAGCGGCCTGCTGAGTGCTCACCATGCCGCCGTGGTAGTACAGCCCATCGTTCATGGCAAAGTACCGCAGGCGGGGGCGCCAGAAGCGCAGCGCCGACTGGGACAGGAAGGGCGCCAGGTCGCGCTCAAAGAGCTCGGCCGCCCGCGGGTGCTGCGTGGAGAAGTGGCAGGGCGGCCAAATGCGAGGGTGGGAGTTGTGGGCGGCGCTTTGCTGGACTGGATGCACGAGAAAATCCACCGCCCACTCAACCCCTACGAAGTAGCCCATCAACCGCATTCCGCTGGATATGCCAAACGCACTCCAGCCCAGCACTGGCTCCCCACACCCACCCGCCCCTCGCCAAACAGCT
>VIYQ01001808.1:0-10016 GCA_009928355.1 Chlorella sp. CH2018 | reverse complement strand
CGTTGCGCAGCGCAGCGCAGGGGAGGGGAGAAGCAGGGCGGCCCGCAGCGGTGACGGTTCCTTCGGGGCCAGCCAGTCCCCAGCTCTCCAAAAACCCTGTTCAAGCAAGCCCCAGCTCAAGGCCCAGCTCAAGCCCACCTGGATCTTGTGGGGGCCGGGGTTGCCGCCGCTGATGACGGGCGACTCCTTGGGCTCCACAGCAATGACCTGCAGGCGGGAGCGGGAGCGCGAGAAACCACAGCAACGGAGTGGGGTGGGGGAGGTAGGGTTGGCAGGGTGGGGAGCCAGAGGAGAGCTGGATGCCATGCGACAGCTGGTGAACCAACTCGGCCTGTCTGCCACCCCTGCTTCCCTGAGACAAGCAATCAAGTGCTGAGCCCTGCCCGCACCACACAGCCCTGTGCTGCCTGGCCCAGAAAGCACCACACAGTCCTGAACCCTGCCCGCATCACACAGTCCTGAGTGCTGCTGACCCCAGCCCCACCCCTCCGCACCTGCAGCTCTGCCTTCTTCTCCTTCAGGAACTTGCCGGCGCCAGAGATGGTGCCGCCGGTGCCCACGCCTGCAGGCCAGGCAGCACAGGGAGGAGTCGAGTGCTCATACACGCGCTCCGCTCAGAGTAGCTGAGAAGCGCTGCCGAGCCAGGAGCGGTGGGGCGCTCAGCTGCTGGTTCAAGCGCAGGAGGAGCAGTTGACACTGGCTGGCCGGCGTGCCGGAGGTGGGCAGCCGTAGTGCACCACGGCGGCTGGTGCGGTGCTGCTCCAGCCCCACTGGTCGCTGCACTGCCCTGCGCCCTGCGCACCTCCGACCAGGATGTCCACCTTGCCGCCCGAGGTGGACCAGATTTCGGGGCCCGTGGTCTCGTAGTGCACCTTGGGGCTGCGGGGGAAACGAGGGGAGGGAGGGAGGGCCACAGAGTGAGGACAGGCCAAGGCAGGCGCGGGCACACGCGAGGGGGATGCAAGAAATGGCAGGGGAGGCAGCAGGGCGAGGTTGAAACACAAATGATATCAAGCGGCGCGGTGCCTGGTGGCCAGCGGTGGCCCTGCCGATGGGCAGCCTCACGCACTCAGGCTCAGCCAGAGGCACTGCACCCATGGCCAGGGTAGTGCACAGTGCAAGCAGAAGGGCAGCCTGCCAGCTCACTTGGCGGGGTTCTCAAACTGCTGCAGGATGTACGAGTCGGGGGTGGCCGCCGCAATCTCCTCCGCCTTGGCAATCGCAGCCTTCATGCCTGCAGCGCACGCGGCGAGGTGCCGGCATCGCTCGACTCAGCTTGCCGCGGCAACCTGGCAGCGGAGGCGCCGTCAAAACTAGCGTAGCACAACACACAACCAGCAATTCCACAACAAATTGCTACACCACACCGCACGCACCCTTGGCCGGGTCGGTCAGCACCAGCTGCGCGCCAAAGGCCTTGAGCATGATGCGGCGCTCCAGGCTGCGGCAAGGGTGTGCCAGGGGTGTGCATGGCTGAAGTTGATGTGCTGCGGGGCAGTCCCACATTGCCGCTGCACGGAGCTGGGTGTTGGTTTGAAGTCTGATAGGCCGCAGTTTGACTGGCCGCAGGTCGACAGCACATAGGTGCCCCAAACCGTACGGGGCTGCGGCAGGCCATGAGTGCATCCAGCAGCTGCACAGGCCATGGTCCGCAGGTGCCCACCTCATGCTGGCGGGCATGGTCAGGATGAGCTTGTAGCCCTTGGCCGCGGCGATGAAGGCCAGCGCAATGCCGGTGTTGCCGCTGGTGGGCTCCACCAGGGTGGTCTACAAGGGTTGTGAATTAGCGACAAGGCCTGAATTGAACTGACCGAGTGATGCATGTGTGCGTCTTGCCGGGTGACGCAACTGGGCCATGCTCACACAGCTGACGCTCTGGCAACCCGTGGCCAGATGCACCCCTCAACAGGCGAAGCGGCACAGCACAGGTTGATGCAGAGCCGGCGATCTGCAGACCCTGCGCCCTTCCGAAACTCTAGCAACGCAGTGGAGTGCGCACCTTGCCGGGCGTGATCGCCCCCTGCTTCTCCGCATCCTCAATCATGGCCAGGCCGATGCGGTCCTGCGGCCAGAGGGGTGGCAAGGAGCAAGCGGCTGCTGTGCTACGACACAACCAAGCGCTGCAGGGACGCACAGGGACGCACACCCCGCCTGCACGCAGTGCCCCCTGTGTGTTTGCTGCCTGCTTTGGCCCACCTTGACACTGGAGCAGGGCTCCAGGCTCTCCAGCTTGGCCAGGATGGTGGCCCCCGCGCCATCCGTCACCTTGTTCAGCTTCAGCAGCGGTGTATCGCCTGCAGGAACAGACGCCCAGCAGGGGCGGCACATGAGCTGCAGGTTGGCAGGGGCAGGTGCAAGCCTGCGCGCCGTGTGCGAGCGGGCTTGCCGCCGGGTGGCACGGGGGGCGGTGCGCAGCACTGTGCGCAGCTTGCGGTGGCCCCTGGCAGGCTGCCCGCGTTGCTACAGCAGCCCATCTGCCCCCTCGGCGGGGCTGCAAGCTCAACACGGCCATCAGGGCGCCGCTGGTCAGCGGGTTTGGGGGCGGGGCCGGCGCGTGCCAGCGAGTGGCAGGCAGCGGCGGCGGCGGCGGCGCCAACCCCGCCCAATCCGGCTGGCGGCCGCACCGATGAGCTCGCTGATGTTGTTAGCCAGCTTGGGAGCGGTCATGGTGCCGTCCTCAGCCTTGTCGGCCTTCTTCTGCGCACACAGGAGGGAGTGCGGGTGAAGATTGCAGGAACGGCGCTGCGCGCGGCGCCCCCGTGCCGCCTGATCTCAAGTGGCACGCTGCCCCAGGCGGTATAGCGGGTGCAAGGCGCCACAAACCCTCCCCGGCCGGCGCTCGCCTTGCCAAGCCCAAAGACCATCTCGTGTCTCCAGGCGGGTGTGCGATACGGCCGCGGCGATCGGTATTGTTCGCGATCGGTATGCGCCTGCAATTGCGCCAGCAGTGGCAGGTCGGCGTGCATGGGCCCAAGCAAAGTGCGGTGGCGCAAACAGGAGGCTCAGGGCTCCCCAGCGCACTGTGCATCCGGCATACATTGCCATCTCGCAGCCAGTGAGCCGCCCCGCTCACCCCCTGCAAGTTTGGTTGGGCGTCCCGCTGACTGTGCGGCCGGCTGCGGCCTGGACGGCGCTCACCAGCAGCCGCACGCCTGCTTCAAGCCGGCAGATCCACGCAGCCGCCTGCAGGGCTGCTGTCGTTGCTGCCTGTTGCCGCCGCCGCCCCGAGCCGCTGCACTTGGCCGCTGCAGCGATGCGGCGTCTCAAGGCCGTGTTCTTTGGTGAGCTGCTGCCTGTGTTCGCTGGCACTGTAGCCTGCTACGCAGCGCACGCATGTCTGCACGTTGATGGCACAGCACACAAGTTCCTGTGCCTTCCGCCAGCCGCTCCTTGCCTCCCGTGAGCACTGCCCACCCTGCCCACCCTGCCCTCCTCGCCCCTCGCCCTGCCCCCAGACCTGGATGACACGCTGGTGATGACAGAGGACTGCGATCGCGCCGCCTTTGTGTGCGTGGCGCAGCTGGCAGAGGAGCTGCTGCCGGGCTGCAACGGGCGGCGCCTGGTCAATGAGTGGCGGCCGCTGTTCCACGCCAGCCCCTGGTGCCCAGAGGGCAAGGTGGGTGCTGCTGCCTGTGTTCAGTGGGATGCGATGCATCAAGACGTTGTTACTGCCTCTGCCGTCGCTGCGGCGCATCCCCGCTGGCCCTGTTGCACTTGCACTCTCGCACACCGCCTGCCTGCTTTTGACGGAGCGCCCGCCCCACGCGCCGACCGGCGGCTGTGGCGCCGGCCAGCCCTCTGCCCTCTGCGGCTTGAGGCAGTGCCGAACCCCACGCCCAGCCTGCCGGGGCGGGCCCGCTCCCACAGCAACCTTCCTGCGCTCAATCAGGTTTTTCTGCCTCAAGCCCGGGCAGAGGAGAGTATACGAGCCGCGACATCCATGCACCCACGTGCAGTGCACCTCGCTCGAACCCGTGCTGATGTTGCTACCGCTACCCCTCACTTGCAATGCTCACCACCCGCCTGTCCACAGGTGGAGGTTGAGGCCTGGCGGGCGCAGCTGTGGCTGCAAGCCATGGCGCGGCAGGGGCACAGCGACGCGGACGCGGCGGCGGCCCTGCAGCGCTGCTTCTCCAGCACCCGCCTGCAGCACTTTAGGTTTGGCGAGGGGGTGGAACTCATGGTGGCCTCCCTGCAGCAGCGCGGCCTGCAGACAGTGGTGATCACCAATGGGCACGCCACGGTGCAGCGGCAGAAGCTGGAGGCGTGTGCGGCGGAGCGGCTGTTCCCGCACATCTTGGTGGGAGGAGAGGAGATTGAGCGCGGCGGCCACGAAAAGCCGCACCCATCCATCTTCCACAAGTGAGCACCAGGGGTGGCTGATGGTTGTGCGCTTGCATTCCTGTGCTGGGTGGCCGGATGGGTGGGTTGGGTGTGGAGCAAGGTGCATCCCCCTCAGCCTTTGCAAGCAGGCAGAACCTGTTGGGTGCTTGTTGCATGCACGGCAAGCGCGTGAGGTGTGAAGCAGCTCCAGCGGGTTGTGCAAGCAAGCGTGGTACAGCATGGCAGGGCGACGTGCTGCAGCGCCATGCTGGCATGCCTGCCCGGCGGGGTCGACCCGGCTGACCCTCGGTCGCCCTGCATTTCAATGGCCCTCTGCAGGGCATGCAGCCTGGCGGGGTGCCTGCCAGAGGAGGCGGTGCATGTCGGCGACTCTCTCCTAGCGGGTGGGTGCTGGGCGCAGTTTATTGCGAGCCGTTGGCATGGCCTGGCCTGGCAACCCAGCTGTAGTGCTGTGCACTGTGCATGCATGCCCAAAGAGCAGCCATCGCAGCATGGTGCACCGCCTCTTATGCTGCGCACCCACATCTGCACTGCCCTCACCTGCAGACGTCAACGGTGCGCTGCGGGCGGGGCTGGCAGGGGCGGTGTGGATCAACCGCAACGGAGAGCGGCCGGTGCCCACAGGGCTGCGCCCAGCCGCCATCCTCAGCAGCGTGCTGGAGTTGCCTTCTGCGCTGGAGCAGCTGCAGCTGCTGCCGCCGCCGCAGGAGGCCTGAGAGGCATGACGGCGTAGCAGCTGATAGGCCTGTTGAATGCCGCAGCAATCCGTAGCGTTGAGAGCCCACCCACGCCGGTGACATTCGCTTAACCCTGCAACTCGACCCTCCATGCAAACGCTGCTGACACTGCCCTTTCATTGATATTCTTTATTGTATGCCAAATTGTGCCTTCTTGCATTGCGTATGTTGTGTGAACAGCTACGCCCATGATTGCACGAAAAGCGCTTCCACTGGTCCCTGCACTGCTCATAACGGGCCGGGCGGCCAGCTGGGCGGCGGCACCATCCTCCCTCCTGCGCTGCTACGGGGGTGGCTCGCACATCCAAGCGCTCAAGCGTTCCAGTTCCTGACCTTACGACGAAGGCTCCGGCGCGTTGAAGAGTGTTAGCCAAGGGCTCGGTGACGGTGGGCTGCCACACGAGCAGAGGCGCAAGCAGTCGACTGAGTGGGGCCCAATTCGTGCACCCGAGCCTCGCGGGGCCGGGAGAATGAGCCGCCGCTTCGCCTTCCAGGCCAGCGGCACCGCCGCCTCGCCTTCCAGGCCAGCGGCACCGCCGCCGCCGCACCGGTGCAAACCCGTACATCGCAGCTGGTGCGCCCTGCCGTGCCCCTGCGGACGGGCTTCAATCTGCTTCCTCGCCCCCGCTGCTTCTGTGGCTGACGCACAGTTCCCCCGCTATACGCCCGCCGCAGGGCGCCCTGCCGCCCTCGTCGCCGCCATGTCGAGGGTGCTGCGCCGCGTGCTGCGCCGCTGGACGCACGATGCCTTTCGCTTGGCAGAGAATGAGAGGAGCGTCAGGGCTGATGCCACCGGCTGGCGGCTGGCAGCGCGCTCCATGGTGGCGCTGAACCTGCTGGGCTCGCTGCTGATGAGGGACAGCTTTCTTCGTGAGCTGCTGCGCCGACCCTGCACTCCTGGCGGTCATATGTGCCTGCTCGCGCGCTTTCGGACAGTGCGGCAAGCCAGCGCCTTTGGTCCGGCCCTGGTATGCGTGCATGTGCTGCTCAAAGCGCCTGTGGCGCTGCTGCAGCTCGCACACACTCACCAGCTGCCCTCCCCTCCCCCTGCCATCCACAGCCCCGCTGGTCCCAGGCGGCTCATATGCCGTTCTGGGCGAAGCGTTTGCGCTGCTGGCCCTGCGGCGCCCGCAGCTGTATGTCCACTGCAGGGAGCTGATCATTGCTGTAGGGCACGTGTACCACTCCTGTGTCATCGCATTTATCGGTAAGTGCGGTCCGTTTGCGCTGCTGGCTGCCACGGCTGGCCAGGACTGGCGGGGCCCTTGCTGTTCCCTTCGCTGACTGACCATTCTGCATTGAGGAAAGACTCCCAAAAAGATGAAACTGTTGCGTAGCGACGGCTTATCCCGTCTGCCGCCGCTCTGCCCCTGCAGCCCGGCACCGCGACTTTTCGACCGTCAGCATGCGCAGCGCCAATCCGGTGTCTGTCTTGTTCATGGTCTTCCTGCTGTCCAACGGCAGCGTGTTCAGGCAAGCAGCTTGTCTCTGCCCTGGCGTACTCACTGCTGCTGCCACTGCTGTTAATGCCGCCGCCGCTGCTGCTGCTGCTGATGATGGTGATCATGCAAGGCAGTGCCCGCTGCCCAGACCGCACGGCTCGCCTGCCTGCTGGCTCTCCAAGCCCTCGTCAAAACCCTTTGTCTGCAGGCTGGCCAACTCGCTCTACTCCCGGCATCCCCCGCTGCTCGCTGCCCTCATGTTCCCAGCGGTGGCGGCCTTCCCGCTGTGGGACGCCCCCCGGCTGTGCGGCATGCTGCAGGCCGCGCCCGGCATCCAGGCGCCCATTCGGCGGCTGTACCGCTGGGCAGCCACCGCGCAGTGAGTGTGTGGGGAGGGGGGTCCGATGGTGGCTATTCTTTTGGCAGCTGGCTGCTGCTGCGTGTCTGCCTGCCCGACCACACCGCGCCCAGTGTGGCGGCAGCCCTGCACTGCCTCAGCGGCCCAGCAGCGCTGAGCTGCATGTCACCCTCATGTCACCCTCCCGTGTCCCCCCGCTCCACCCTTTCACCGCAGCATGGCGGTGGCTGTGCCGGGCACAGCCGAGTGGGCCCTGGCCCTTGAAGACCCGCTGGCCATGTGCACCATGCTCAACATCCAAGCCATCGTTATGCTCAACGTGGTGCTGCCCTTTGCATTCCAATGGGAGGTCAACCGCCGCGCGCGCCGCCGCTTAGCCGCCGAGCAGCGGCGAGCAGCGGTGGATGCGGCGACGATGCGCGGAGACGTGATGGAGCTGGACGAAGCGCTGCATGCTGCGCAACAGGGGAATGCGGCGGCGGCAGAGGATGCACAACTCGACCCCTCCAGAGCCGCGCTGCTGGTGCAGCTGTACATTCTGAGCACGGGTGTGTGGTCGGCGGTCTGCTCCTGGGCGGTCCTCCAGGGCTGGCTGTGATCCAAGTGCTGCATCCCTCCACATGTGTGCATGGCGCCCCCTGTCGGCAGGCACCCGCCAACTCCTGAGCGCCAAGCGTTCTTATGCATGTTATGCCCTATGACCGGGTCGTGGCGATGCGCCCCACACGCGCTCGTCAGTTTTGCCAAAGCCCCGTTATCTATCACATGATAGCTCCTGTCATCTTCTCTTTTGCTTTATTTGTTATCGTTCCAGATTTATTCATATTTATGCACTCTCCCAGCTATTGGGTGGCTGTAACGCCACGCTCCGCGGGCTATGGCGCTGGGCGGCCTGGCGAGCAGGCTGGCAGCATGCGGCGGCACCCTGGCTGACCTTGACTGCTGCTGCCCAGGTTGTGCCTCATGCATGCTGGACCCATGCGAAGCACCATGAGCTCAGTGGAAGGGAAAGCCGTGTGGCAATCTGGCGTCAGACCGGGCGGCGGGGTGCTGATGCGCGTCGGGGTGTCGATGCACGGGGCGGCGCGTCGCCCCCCATGAGGTCGCCCCACCCACCACCCCTCACAGTCCACCTTGTCTGTGTGTTTGTCAGAGTCACCATGCGGCTGCTGGCCCTCCTCCTGCTGGCCCTGGTGGCCGCCACAGGTGGGTGGGGAGGTTGGTGGCGGCGGCGCAGTGCTGGCTGTGCAGCTGTGGCCGCCCCCACCGGCCTTGGACGGCTGCAAGGGGCCCAGGGCGGCCTGGGGTTGGGGCTAGCCAAGCCCCGGTTGTGCCACAAACGCGGTCCGCTGGTGCTCGCCTCCCACTTGCCTTTCACGATCATTCCAACGCTGCTGGCCACAGCTGCCGCTGCCGGGCAACGCCCCTGCTTGGGGTGACCAGGGGAGCCCTGCCCGGGCGCCGCCGGCGCGCTGGAGCTGCCGAGCATCTTCAGCGCTGACGCCGCCACCTGCCGCGCCATGCCCCCCGCAGGTGCCGCTGGGCGGCAGCTGAATGGCGACTCAGGTGGTGCCTTCACCTTCACCGGCACCCAGACCGCTACCACAGGCAATGGTAAGGGAGGGGGGAGAGGTGTGGTGCGGCATGCCATGCCAATGGGTTCGACGGGGAGCTCCCTTTACTAAAGTGCCGGCGCGCCCGCCACCGGCATGCTGGCAACAATCACAGCGCTCGCAAATCCACGCACTCAACCACTCTCTGCTCCAATTTGTCGTCTGCAGCTGAAGCGGACGCTCTTGCCAACGCACTGGCCGGCCCAAACTTTGCCTCCGCCCTGGCCGAATCCAGCGCCTCCTCGTCCGCTGGGGGCTCAGCCTCGGTGGGTGGGCCCTGTGCTTGCCTCTGTTCTGCTGCTTGATTCGACCCGCTGAGCGCCGGATTCTCATAGCGCCGCATGCATGGCGCAACACTCAGCAGCCTTGCATGCGCAAACATGCGCGCTCAGCATGCAAGAAAAGCACTGCCCTCCAGCCTGCCCCACGGTTGCCGCGGCTTGGCCATTGCGCTACCACCCACACTGATCCGCGCCCTCTCCCGGCCCCTCCTCCCCTCCTCGAAATGCAGTCCAGCGCCACCGCCATTGCGCGCTTGGGTGGGGCCGTGCCTTCGCCGCCCGCTCCTCCGCCGCCCTCCCCGCCCAAGCCGAGCCCGCCTGCTCCCACGCCGCCTGCTCCCACGCCGCCTGCTCCCACGCCGCCTGCGCCTGCCCCCACACCGGCCCCACCCGCTCCCAAGAAGAAGAAGGAAGTGAAGGTGAGCGAGGACTGGGCAAGCTGAGAGGAGCGGCGGGGTATCACAGACTGAGAGCGCTTGAGCGTGTTGGTGCAATGCTGCGTGCAATGCTGCATGCTGCCCTGTACCTCTACCACCCACACCTTCCCCACCCACCCGCACAGGTGGTGGTGTGCAGCAGCCAAGTGCTGAAGACCTGCTGCGCCATCCCCATCCCCTCCGCCGCCACGGCCACCTCCGCTGCTGCCTCCAGCAGCGCCGCCACCTCTGCCGCCAGCAGCAAGGCTGCCGCCGCTGCCGACACCTGCCCTTCTGCTGATAGCTACGGCGCCGCCGGCCGCCGCCTGGCTGGATACTCTGCTGCCACAGCCTCCATGCCTGCCGGCGAGTGCACCGCTGGCGACTCTGTGTGCGAGCAGGCTGCCGCCCTGCTGCAGGCCGAGCAGGCGCCCGCTGTGCCCCAGCTGGTCTGCAAGGTGAGGGCGCTAAGAAATGGGTTGGCTTGGTTGGCGGTTGGCCAGTGGGTGGGCGGTGATGAATGGTTGTGTGTGCATCCAGCAAGTGGTCAGCTCTGCCTCCAAGCGAGCCCTCATTGCCCACCCGAATGCCACCTCCCCCTCCCTCTCCCCCCACACAGTTCACCTCCTACGAGACGGTGCTGATTGGCCACCCCTGGCTGTGGTGAGGGGCTGCGGGGCAGGGGTGGCCGGCGGTTTGGGCATGCGGCAGGCCTGGCCTGGCCAGACCTGCCCGCCACCGGGCTCCAGGCATTGCCGCTGCCCTCACCCATCCCTCCCCGCTGCCTCCCCTCCCCCTCCCCCTCACAGGGCCAAAAAGGTTGTG
>VIYQ01001807.1:0-11046 GCA_009928355.1 Chlorella sp. CH2018 | reverse complement strand
GCCCACCCCACCCTCACTCCACCTGATTCCCTGCACCGCACTATTCCTTCCAGACTTGCCTTGCACCACTCCTGAGCTGCGCACTGCGCACACGCCCGATACAATCCACCCCCCTGAGCATCCGCTCTTCCTCCCCCTTTTCCATGAGCACCCACAATCAGTCCCACCCCCCTGCATCCCTGTGTACTTGCCGCCGCAATCCCAGCGTTTGCCACCTGTACTGCCACCCACTTGCCCAGCCGCCGCCCCATGCGCCGGCGCGCCGCCAAGCCCTGGACGCAAAACGAACCCCGCCCCCCTGCCTGGCACGCTGCGGCTTTATATCACCCGATTCATTTGATTCTTAGCCGCTTCACGAGTGAAGCGCGCCCGCCCCTATGCCGTCTGTACAGCAAGCCTTGCCGGCAGCCGCCCGCACCCCGGTGCAGCGGCTGCACCCCTGTCTAAGCCTACCTATAACTTACGAGCCGAGCAAGAGGCACGCTTTGTTCCTGCACGCCCAGGAAGTGTAAGCGCCACGATGAGAACAACCAACAAGAGCATGGCAGAAATAGATTCAGCCATCTCCAATGATGTGTGCAGCTAACGCCTCTTCCTCATTGAGCAGAAGAGGACAGAAATGGATGTGCCCTGCGCTGCGCTCGCTCAGCACCATGTAAGCGGCGGCGCCGCCGGCACCCCAAAGAGTGGTGCTCCCCCAGGCCACTGTGCTGTCTCGCAGTGCTGCTGATTGATTCTCACAGCGTCAGAGTTGTTGTATCTAGCGTCAGGTTGGCGTGGGAGGCCCAGGGGGCGCCAAGCCGGTTTGGGCTTGGCGCTGGCGCCGCGGCAGTGCGCAAACACTCCAGCACCCAGCTGATGTTGCCGTCATGTGCTTGGGGCGGCTGCCGCACAACGGGCCGACAGCCTCAGCGGCCGCCCCAGTCCTGATCCCGCCGCGCTCCGCCGCTGCCTGTGCAGGCCTTTAGTGCTGCTGATCCAACCGCTCAAGCTCACACCTGCACCCGCTTAGCCATGCTGGCAACCGTAGCGACTCGGCTGTGCATCCCGCAGGCGTCAGTAGCTGTCGGGCTGCTGCTTCGGGGGCCGCGCGTGGCACACGCAGCCCGCCTGCCGCCGGCGCCGGCGCCACGGCACTGCCCCCCGACTCGCCGCAGCCTCTCTGTGTCTGCCTCTGCTGGCATGGGCGGGCCAGAGTATCTGGTGCTGGACTACGACTACACCCACCATGATGCCGAACTGCTGGCCAGGCGGGAGCCCTACTTGGAGGACCACCTGCGGCTGTGCCGCCAGGCGGTGCGTTGTGCCCTGGCACTGGCCTGCCAGTAGACCCAGCAGGTGTCTTGGCAGCAGGTCGAACGCTCGCCTGCCGCTGCGCCGCCAGGCGTGTGCGTGACTGCCGTGTGGTTGACTGCCTCTGTCACGGGCCAGCTGCCTGTGCGGCGGCGGTGCCGTGGCTGCATTGGGGGCACCGCGAGGCAGCAATCTGGTGCAGTGGTTGATGGGTGCTGCCTTTTCGCTCTGGCTATCGACACAGAAAAAGTATGTCTGTTGGGTCCTTGCAGGCTACTGCTGGCAAGCTCCTGCTGTGGGGTACAGTGGGCAACCCGATTGACAGGTGGGCTAAAGTCAACTCAGCTGATCTGATTGTTAGTTCCCAGCAGCTCTTCACAGACGCCGGAGTCTCGGCTGCTAATGCATGCACCAACGGCTGCTCAGCCCAGTCTTGGAAGAGCACCGGCCTGCTGAGCAGGCGCTCCTGCTCTCTGAGCACCCGCTGGCAGCTTGCGTGAACGACTTGCGCGCTGCGCCCGCTGTGCAGTGGCATGCTGATCTGGCGAGGTGCTGATGAAGATGAGGTGAGGGCGCCCAGCGTCCGTTTGTCTCAGTGTGTGGCATTGCTTGCCGACAATGCTGTTGCACCAGGAGGGGGTGAGGGCGGGTGCGCTTGTGCCTCGGGCTAGCAGTGCCGTTTCCCTCCCAACCCTGCTTGCCTGCCTGCCCTGTGGCAGGTGCGCACATTTGTCAAGCAAGACCCGTTTGTGAAGAATGGGCTCGTGAGGCACTGGTGAGGAGCCTGCCATTGAAAGCATTCCTCTGTGTGCTTGGCACTGAGGCTAGCAGCTGGATGTGCTGACGAGCATGCATTGAGCGGATGCACGCTGTCGACAGCCCAAAGATTCAGCAATGCAGCCGGGGGACTGGCCCAACCTTGCTGCCCTGCCCTGCCTTTCCCTGCCCTGCCGCCGCACCGCCCTGCCCTTCAGCTGCGCTGCCGCCGCACACCTCGCCTTTCCCGCGCCCCGCTGCTGAGCAGGAGGATACGCCCCTTCCATGTGCACGTGGTGGATCATGAGTGAAGCAACTCCGGCCAACTGAGTGAAGCAACTCTGGCTCATCAAGCAATGCGTGCACCTGCCGAAGCGCGAATGACTGTCAGCTGCTGACCTGCCAGCTGCACGACGGCAATTTGACACACCGCACTGAGCACGCCTGCTGACCTGCCCATGCCTCTTCATCTTGCACACCCGCTTCTCCTGCCTCGCCTCTCATCCCAATTCCCCCTGCTGCCGCCTTGCGCTCCTGTAAAACGATTACTGCTGCAGGGCAGCGCTGTGGCGGCGCAACTCTGGACATCAGATGGCAGAGGGCCGCAGGGGGGGCAAGAGCGCCCGGGGCAGGGGAGGGCTGGGGTCAGGCTGCAACCCAACTCATCAAGAGTTGGAAAAGGACGGAGGGGGGGATCTCTCTAGGACATCGGGGCAGTGGCACAGGAAGGAAAGAGTAGGGGATGGGTAGGGGCGGGCTGGCGCCAGGGGATGTATGAAAGAATAAAAGTGAGGGAGCGGGGTGGGTCGCCCCACCGCGCGCGGCTGGCGAAAAGGCGCGCGCGGAGGGCGCTAGGGCACGTGCATTTCAAAGAATGGGGTAATGGGTCAGGGATCTGCTGGAAAGGGCAGCCGGGCACTGCAGGTCGGTCAGGGCAAGCGGTGCCACTCGAGACAAACAAGCACGCACAGGGGAATGGAGGAACAAGGGCGGGTGGAAGGGGTGGCATAGCAGAGTACGGTGGGCTGGGGCAGGCGGGGTGCGACAAACACAACAGGCACCCAAGCCTGTGAAAAGAATGCAGGCCGCAGAGGAACAGCGCGGCGGCAGGGGGTGGAACTCAGCTGTCTAATCACACCAGGACACAGCCACAGCGGCCGCCAAGGCGGAGCATGCGCGGCATTGCATGCCCTGCAAGCACCTGGTGTGCTACAGTTGCATACTACTCTTCCATGCTGTCACAACAGCAGCTGATACTGCTGGCCGGCAGGGCTCTGGCCGCAGTCACTGGCAGGGCAGTGGTATGTGCCAAGGCCGCGGGGGCAACGGCTGCCACCGCCGCCGCTGCTGCCGCCGCCGCTGCTGCCACCGCCTCATGCGGCCGCTGCGGCTGCTCAGGCTGCTGTGCGTGCTGCGCCTGCTCTGCCTGCTGGGCACGCTGGGCGGTGAGCGCCTCTTCTAGTACATCTGACAGCTGGCGCGGCAGGCCCGCTATGGTCAGTGCCGAGGGAGGCTCGTCAGTCGACATGGCGGTGGCATCATCTGCCCGGGAAGGAAGCCGCAGAGAACAGGCAGCGTGAGGGACGAGCTTGGAAGCCGGGTGTGCCGCATGGGCGGCAAGGCAGGCGGCAGCCCAGCCCTAAGCCGCCGCACTGGGCGCAGACCAGCCTGCAACGAGGAACAGGCAGCGTTCGCATTCCCTGCAGCCCTCTCGCCAGGGCACCTGGTGTGTGAACAGCTGCAGACCGCTCCTCTCCTTTTCCCTCTGCTGCCCGCTTCCTGCCGCCAGCCAGCACCTGCGTGCAAGGGCAGGCAAACGGCACCGCAGGTGAGGGCTGCCCTGCTGGCCAGATTCTGCGGCAGGCAAGAGATGCCCCTCAATTGCAGGGCGTGCCTTGCGCATCAACCGCTGCTCCCAGCCTCTCTGATCAACCGGCACTCCACCGGCTGAGAGCCATCTTCCTCACCTGTCGTGGCGAAGCCTGCTCCAGGTGCCACCCAGCCGCGTGCTGCCTGCTGGCTGCCCCGTTGGGCAGCGGCGGCAGGGGGGACAGGGGAGAGGGCGGCTGCCACGGCACCAGGGCCCAGCCGGCGGGGCTGTGGCCGCCCGGGCTGCCCAGTTGCAGCAGCGGCAGGGTCTGGTGCGGACTCTGTGCCAGCGGCGAGCCTGGCGGCAGGGTCAGGGCTGCTGCTGGGATGGCTGTGTGCAGGGGCGAGGGAATCAGCTGGTAGCCTGTTGGGTTGCCCGCTAGCCGCCGCCGGCGGCAGGCTGCCCTCCTGCCGCAGTCAGCAGTGTCTGTGCCTGCCGTGCTTCCTTGCGCTTCGTCCTCCGAGTTGGTGGCTGACTTGAGCTCTAAATCGGGCGGCTGCGCCACCTGCTGCTGCTGCTGCTGCCGCTGCCGCTGCCGTTGCGGCTTGTCGGGCTGCTGCCCCGGCCAATGCGGTGCGGTGGAAGCGCTCTGGGCGGACCGCGCCGGCCCGGGTACCGCCGCTGGCTGCGCTGCAGCGGACCGTGCCGCCGGCCAGGGGCAGTGGTCTCCTGCTGCCCCTTCCTCATGCAGCTCAGGAATGGTGGGCAGCGGCTGCTGGGGCGTGGTGGCGGGCTGGCCTCGCTCTGGCAGCCGGCTGGAGGCTGTGCTCGCCATGGGTGGCGGGTGGGTGGCTGCCGGCGGTTGGGCGGCGGGTGCGGCGCAGCGCGGCGACTGCACCGGTGTCTGTGCAGGGAGGGAGCCAGGGCACAGGCATGCATGATCAACCTGCAGTGCATGATGTTTGGGGGCGAGCTGGGCGGGGCAACCTTGCACCCGGCAGCAGGCGCTCGTCGCCGCCCACGGCTTGAAGCGCTCGCGAAGTGTCGCGTTGCTCATCCCCGCCCTGCCGCCGGTGACTCACTGTGCCGGAGCCGCCAGCGTCGCTTTTAAGACGCTTCATGGCTGCTGCAGGTGCGGCTGGGCCGCGCGCAAGGGCCTGCCAGCAACCCCGCTGCTCCTCCGGCCGCCTGGCGAGCCTGGGGGCGAGCAGGGGCGGCTCGTCGAGAGCCGCCCGCTTCCTGAGCCGCGAAGCTACTGCGTTGAGGACCTCCAGGGCTGCTGCGCGCCGGCAGGGAAGCGGGACGGGCCAAGCAAGCGGGCGTGGTGTCGTGGGTGCTGCAATGAGCTCTCCCTGATGTCGGGAGGTCGCGTGAGCGACGATGCGCGATGCCGGGAGGCCTGCAAGCCCTGCGCACAAGGACTTGGCAGCGCAGCACGGCACGACGCAGCAGCTGGCGGCAGGCAGAGCGCGATCACTGTGCGGATGGCTCGCATCGGGGGCCTGGAGTGTCTGGCAGGGCTGGCGAAACGGGCGCCGTGCGGGGGAGGCACCACAACCCTTGCTCGTGCCCTGAGGGTGCAGGCACCCGCTGGAGGCATCCTCGAGAGTGTCGGGTGTCGACTTTGTATCGGAGGGCCTTGCGGTGAAGCTGCTCTGGCACTGCAGCTGCTGCCGCCGGCCTTTCCCGCCGGCTGCCGCAGCGGCCTCCGCTGGCCCAGGCGCGATCTCATTCCCTTCAACATGCGCTTTGTCAGCTTTGTCACACCGCAAGCTAGCCGCAACAGCAACCCATATGCAAACAAACAGCAGCAGTGCTACTGCCCCGCCCCCAGCCAGCTGCCGCCGCCGTCCAGAATCTCTTCCAGCCGCAGCACAGCTGCCTGCGTTTCAGCAAGCGGCAGCAGCTGGTAGCGCCCTCGCCGCGGGTGGAGTACATAGGCAGCCAAATGCTGCTGCTGCTGCTGCTGCTGCTGGCTATCTGTGTCGCGCTGTGGCCCAGCGGCGCCTGCTGCTGCAGCAGCTGGCCCCAGCTGCTCAAACGCGCCCGACACAGAGGTCAGTCGGAACAGCAGCCGCCGTTCGCTTCGGAAAAGAGCCGCCAGAGTCTCGAGCCGCTGCCGCGCTGCTGCTGCTGCTGCTGCACCACTGCCTGCTATGCGGCTGCTGTCAGTGCTGCCGCCCCCGCTCTCCGTCGGCTTGCCTGGCAGTGGCAGCAGCACCACAAACCGGCCGGGGGTCGGCTCCCAGTCGGTGTGCTGCATCGCCCGTATTCGCGCCGTTGCACTGCTGCTGCTGGCTGGCGCGCGCCGCGGCGAGTGACGCGGCTTCTTCAGCGGGCTGCCATCTGCAGCATACTCGTCTGCAAAAGCAGAAGTGCAACACCGGGTAGCGGCAACTCAGGCTCAGTGGGAAGGGCAGCTCAGCGCGCTTGAGAGCAGCAGCATGGCTTGCAGCAGCAGTAGCAGGATGCACATCAGCAGCACACACGGCAGCAGCGGCATCTCAAACAGCGCACCGTCGGTGGCGCTGAAGGCATCCAGTAGCCGCTTGAAGCCCCACAGCGAGGCCAGACCCAGCACTCCCAACGCCCACTGCCGCCAGCTGACGTCTTCGACGATGTCTCGCAGGCCCTGAGTGCAGACACGAGCCGCAAGATCCAGGCGTGACGCCGCATGCAGGGCTGCCAGCAGCGCATGGGCAGCAGCCAGCGCAAACAGGCCAGCTGGCCGAGAGCTCCCCTGGCTGGGGCCCTGGCTGTGGTTCGGCTCAAGGTGCCGCCGCAGCTCTGCTGCCCAGGCTGAGCTGTCTGTAAGGGAGCTGGACCTGACTGCCACCAATCGGCGGGCAGCTGCGGGGCCCTTGCAGAGGATCAAGAGCGGTGGGGCAGCGGCGCCCACAGCAGCCTGCCACACCGCGCGGTCGCCGGGCCTGCAAGGGCACACAGGGGTAGCATTCGAGCCAGGGAAGCACAGCTTTGTATGGCGCGGCGCATGCTCAGGCTGCAGGCTCAACATCGCTGTTGCTGGCAGGCAGCAACGCAGCGCAAGCCCAGCGCCCAGCCCTGCAGTGCTCACCTCCACACTGCTGCCGCTGCCTGCATGCTGCCCCGTGCCTTGCGAACCTCCTCCAGTAGGTGGAGAGGCTGCGGCTGCCCCTCCCGCAGCACAGCCAGCACGCCCAGCTGGCGGTCCGGCAGCGCCCGGCACCTGCAGGCGCGAGGGAGGGCAACACACTTGGCCAGAATGAGGGGCGGGGTGGGGGTTCTGTTGTACAAACAAACAAGCTTGCTTCCCTGACAACGCAGCCAACAGACCACACATGGCGCTTCCACAGTACAATGCCCTGGCCTCCAAGCGCACCAGTGCCCGAGCAACCGGCTTGACAATGGTGGCAGGGCTGGCAGGCGCAGCAGGTGGGTGCCGGCCCAGCGCTGCAATGCTTGGGAGGTGAGCTGGTCGCTGAACACCACCGCGCAGCGCATGCTGAAGCAGCTGCGGGGCAGGCCAAACACCAGCGGCAGCTCCCGCCAGGGCTGGGGTGAGCGGAACAGGCGCCGCAGGTGGGAGGCCACAAAGCGCACCTGCGTGCAGAAGGCAGCAAGCGATCCAACATGCATGTGAAAGGCAAGCACCAGGCCTTGCTGGCAATGGGAGCACTACCGAGCCGCCGCATGCCTGCATGCCAGGCACGCGACCATCATGTCCAAGGACAAGAAGCTGTCACGGCTGCATCCATGGCGAACCAGGGAAGCACAATGCACAGGTGCTACAAACAAGAAGCCATCAGCACCCACCAGCATCGGCTGCTCCTGGAGATTGATCCGCCCAAAGCTCAGCAGCGAGCCGGCCCCTCGTAGCGCGGCCTCCCATTGCGAGCTCTGCAAGGGATAAGAAGGCCCAGCAGCGGCAGCCAGTCGGGATGGAGGGCTACAAGAAAGCGGGCGCTGAGGAAGGCGGGTGACGAGGCTGCTGTCTGGCGACGCACCGCCTAGCTCCACAGTGCCACAAGCCACTCGGGCAGCAACACAAACTGGCCCTGAATGCCGGCCACTCGAACCCGCAGCCCTCACCAGGGCACGACGGAAGGGGCTGTCGTGCGCATACAGCTGCACAACCCACGGCCGGCCGCCGGGCCGGTGGTCAGCTGCCAGCACCCGCCGGGCAAACGCGCTGCTGTCCAGCTCTTCGGCAGCAGACTCGATGTGGATGCGCTGCCGCTGCCAAGCATGTGACTCCCGCCAGGCTGTCTGCTGCGCCGCCCGCTGCCGTGCTGCATCGGCCCAGGCGGCAGCTGGGTGCTGGCGGAACAGGCGGGTGAAGGCGTCTGCACCCCGCTCGGTCAGCTCCTCGTACGCCGCTTGCACCTGCAACCACTGCTCCTGTGCTGCTGCACTGGGGTTCTGCGGCGCAGGTGGGTGGGGATGCACATATGAGCAAGGAGCATCAGCTCAGGGCAATGACAGAGTGGGGTGATTCTGCTTGGCCCGACTCTGACAGCCGGCGGCGGCAGGAAGCGGCGGCGGCAGCGGCGGCCGTGCCTTGTCTGGGTGCAGCTTCAGCGCCAGGCTGCGGTAGGCGCGCTTGATCTGGGCCTCGTCTGCACCGCGCTGCAGGCCCAGGGTGGCCCAGGGGTCGGTGGCGGCCGCAAACGAGAGCAGGCAGAGGGCCAGGAGGGCAGACGGGCAGGTCGATCGCGCTGGCATGGCCTTTGAGCGCGTGATCAAGGCTGGGACAGCGCCTACAGCCTGCCAGCCATCGTGCGGCCTTTGCTTCTGTGGCTGCGGCGCCTAGTTAAAGGCTCCAGCTAGCTCAGAAGCCAACGGGCAATGTGGGGGCTCGCGAGCCGACGGGCATGGGCTGCCTGCTGCCTACCTGTGAGTGGCAGCACGCCCCCGCCAACTCGTGAGCGGCACTCCGCCGCCCGATGCCGCTCAATGGGTGCATGGCTCCTGCACAGGCATCACCGACTGCATATTGCAGCACACCACAAGAGGACTGCATCTCACTCTAAGCATGTAGAGCGGCGGTGCTAATGCGCTGCCGCTGCTGGCGCCGCTGCCGCCTGCCGCCGCCTGCCCACGTGGCCTCCCTGCATGCTTGCAGCGCCCATCCGCGCTGAGCTGACGACTTAACGTCTTGTTAGCAGTTCATCCACAGCCCCAGAAGGCCCTGCCGGCAGCTGGAGAGACGCGATGGCGAGCGCCGCGCTCGGTCGCGGAGCGGACTTGGAGGAGGATGACATGGATGACATGAGGTGCGGCAGCGGGTGCCGGGTAGCGCCACAGCGCCACCACCGCCCTGCCCGTCTCCCGCCGCCGCTGCGCGCCGCTCGACCCGCTGCGTGGCCACCCTGCTTGCCTTGCCCAGGCAGGAGCAGCGGGGGCAGAGCGCCTACGAGCGGGAGTATGAGGATGACCACTCGTGGGAGGAGCTGGAGGAGGACGAGTTTGGTAACCTGCGGGCACCGGTGCGCGCCAGGTGTTGTGCATGGGTTGCCGGCCCGGGCGGTGCAGCATATTGGGGCAGGGTGCCGCGGCTGCCCCAGCAGAAAGATGGCTATGGAAAGTGCGCCAGCATGCCTGTGCTTGTACAGCATGCAGTCTAGCGTCTCAACCTGTTGTGGGTTCCACTGTTCCGCAGGACCGCGCAGCGGAGCAGCGGGCGCGGCGGCGGCGACTGCTGAGCGCAGCGCAAAGCGCTCGCATCCGCCGCGGCATGATCCGATACGTGCAGGTGGGCCCTGCATTTCAACGGTTGCACATACTGCCGGACTGTCTGCAGCTGGCTGGAGCACTGACCGCCGCAGCTCGCCGCTGCTTCACAGCGCTTGGCAACTGTGCGGGATGTGCCTGCCGACCACTCCACCGTTGTCGTGCTGCAGCTCGGCCTTCGCCCCTGCAAGCTGCTGACGCTGACCATGTGTGATGTTTGAGACACTAAACACTGAGCACCTTTTGCTGCCTGCTGGCAGGTGGTGCTGGACTTGTCCCGAGCGGCGTCCCTGCAAGGTGAGGCTGGGGCTCACAGCTGCAAGCTGCAACAGGGCTTGCCCTGCTAGGGCAGCGCTGCCGCTGCCTACACCCCGGCTGGGCTGCTCAATGCCTATGCTCAATGCCCAATGCCTCATCAGGGCACGCGCAGAAGCACCGCGTGCTCGGCGCAGCTACAAACAATGCGCCCTCGCTGCCCCTCCGATGCGCCGCAGACATGCGGCCGCTGCGGGCGGCTGTCATGTCGGGAGTGCTGCAGCAGTTTGTGCGCACCTTCTTTGATGAGAACCCGCTGAGCCAGCTGGGCATCATTGTGCTGCGCAACGGCGTGGCGGAGCGGCTGTCTGAGCTGTCGTCTTCTCCGGTGCGGCCAGCCTGCTTTTGTTTGCTGTTGCGTTGTGTGCGCCTGCAGCTGCGCGCTGTCAAGCTGGCGCGGCGCAGCTTGGTTACTCGGGAGGCTGCAGGTGCTCCAGTTGTTGACTGGGGACGTTGCATGCGTCTTCCACAGGAGGCACACATCGCCAAGCTGCGCGGCAACCCATACAGCAGAGGGGCCGCCTCGCTGCTGCCTTTCGACCGTGTACAGTGTCTTGCCCCCCTGAACGCAGGAGGCGCACATCGCCAAGCTGCGCGGCAACCTGGACACTGGAGGGGATGCCTCGCTACAGAACGCGCTGGACCTGGCGGTGGGATCCCTCACCAGCATCCCGCCCTACGGCCACAGGTGGGCGGGGTGGGGTGGAAGGGGTGACAAGTGCACTGGGAGACATTGATAGACAGATGCTGGGTCGCCGACCTGCAGGGAAGCTGCCATGCAATCGATTCTAGTTTTGGAGGCAAGGGTCGAGCAAGCAGTGCTCATCGGCTGGGCATTCCACCTGCACAGGTAGAATATTGTACCCATCATGCAATTGCATGCATGAAATAGTGACTATGATTGCTTTCCATTCATGCACTAATTGGTTGCAGGGAGGTGATCATCATGCTGGCTGCGCTGAGCACCTGTGACCCGGGAGACATCAACAACTCCATCAAAGCAGCCAAGCAGCAGCGCGTGCGCGTGTCAGGTGCGCGAGGGTGCGTGCTGCTGAGGCTGTGCTGCTGTACCATACTTGCACGTGCCGTGAAGCTTTGATTGCCGACCTGGGACGCCTGCCACATGCCGCGGTGACCAGCATATCCGCTACACTCAGCGC
>VIYQ01001806.1:0-21052 GCA_009928355.1 Chlorella sp. CH2018 | reverse complement strand
CCTCCCCTCCCCTCCCCTCCCCTCTCTTCCCCTCGCACCATCATTCGACAGCTGGCGCGCCTGGTGCAGCAGAACGAAGAGCCCTTCCTGCGCTTTCATTTGGAGTCGGCCAATAAAGTGGGCGGGGCTGCAGCTTTGTGGGGTATGGAGGTGTGGCGGCTGGACAGGCTGGGAGGCTGCCGATGGTGGTGGTGCATGCCAGCAGCTCCCCTGCTCCTGCGCTGCCGCGTCCCTCCTCTGACCCCCGCTCCCATTGCCCCCACCGGTGCCGCCTTCATCTGCCCTGCCCCGCACGCCAGGTGGTGGTGGTGGACGCGGAGCAGGCGCGCCAGAGCACCGGAACCATCCTGGAGGAACACAACATCTCGTCCAGCATGTCAAAGGCACGTTCTAGTTTTGGAAAGAGTGAACGAAAGAGCTGTCAAGGGAAACAACTGGGCTCGCCGCACGGTCTTCACGCCGATGCGGCTTCCCTCCGCCTCGGTCCCTCTGCCTCGACAGCTGCAAACCAGCCCTTGGCTGCACGCCTGCAGGACATCCAAGAGAAGGTGGAGGCCCTGGCCAAGGAGGCCCCGCCCGCTGCCGAGGGTGCGGCAGTGTCACCCCCCACCCCCGAGAAGGCTCATGCGGCATGAGCCGCGAGCATGAGCCGCATCGAGGCGGCACCCCTCTGTACAGCCAGCACGCAGGTTTCGTGTGGAGACACCCCGACCACACTCCTGCTCTGTACTGCAATCGCACCTGCGCTGCATCGCTACAACCAAGTTCCACTGTGTTCGTTCTGCCTGCCTGCCTTCCCTTGTACCTGCCTCCACAGCATTGCATGCATGCATGGGCGCCCCTCTCCTGCGGGGTCTCTGGCACCCCTGGGCTGCACCTCATTGGCTGCACATCAGGGCCCGTGTGAAGCGAGTGACATTTACAGGGGGGAGGCAGAGGCCAATGAAACACCGGAAACAGAGAGGGTCATCGGAAGCCGGCGGTGGCGTGGAAAAACGCAGTGTGGGTGTTTCGTCCTTTTGAAGGCCAGCCCGTGGTGGGCCCTCGCATGAAGCTGCACTGGGCGCAGCGAGGGGGCAGCGTCCTTGCGCATCCCCGTTCGGAGCAGACCGGAAGAGAGGTGGGGTGGGGCGGTAGGGGAGTAGAATGATAGGGGGGAGGCCTGAAGAGGAGTGCGGGATGGTGCGGTGCTGTTCCCTGGGTGCCGGTGGGGAGGGGGAGAGAGGAGGTGAGGGGCGAGTGTGGCGGTTGAGAAGCGTTATGGGGGGTGGATTTGTTGGGGCAGTTGCCGATTCTTGGGGGAAAGAGCAGGGCAGCGCGATTCATGATGGTACACGTGCGGGAAAAGACAGAGCCTGCAGGCGTGCATGGGCTCGGCCAAAATGGCAGTCACAGCCGTTTCACGGGGCACGCACGGTGCAGGGCACAACTATGGTAGGCCAGGGGGCGACAGATAGACTAGGTTATGGACGCGGTTAGGTGGAGCTGAGACCCGTGATACACCGACACTAACAAATGGACGTGGGGCACCAGGGATGGCGGTGAGTGAACAGGCAAGGGCTTGCAAGGTGTTGGCCCAAATGAATGAATGCGCCATGGGGAGCCTGACAAGTGGCGAGCGAGCAAGGGGTAGGTCAGGGCGCCGCCGCCGAGCTCAACAGGCGGCAGCCCGGCTTCCTCATCGGCCTGCTGCCTCCTTCAGGGCAGCAGATCATCAAATATGTTGCCCACATCCAGCAGCGAGCCAAACCTGCGCACAGAGGGGAGCAGGCATGTGCAGGTAAGCCGCATGGCCACACACGGCGTGAGGTCGCAGATTTGTGCTCAAGCAAGCGCCGCTGCACGTGTGCAGCTGAGCTGAGTGCTCAACAACTGCTGCGGAACCAAGTGCCCGTCACAAGCCGCCCACCAGCAGGCACAGCGCACCCGGCTGGGGAGGTCATCATCAGGCGCATGCCATCAAACTCGGGGCCTGCGCCGCCGCCAACCTGCTGCTGCAGTGCGTGCGGCGCGGGGCTGGCAGCACCGGTGGCAGCCTTGGGGTTGCCGCCCGCATCGGGGATGCTGGGCGGCGGCCCCAGCGGTGTGGGGGCGGCCGGGAAGGGCAGCAGGCGGTGGGCTGCAGGGGCGGGATGCGGGGTGGGGCGGCGCCGGGTCAGCCGCAGAATTCGTTCTTCACGTGCACTGCTGCCGCGCCCCAGCCACCTGCGAGCCACGGGCCCCTCAACCATTTCCCCGCCTCCTCTCTCGCAGCTCACCTGCTGCCATGCGCTGGAGTGCCGCCATGGTGGCTGCCTGCTGCGCTGCGACCGTGGCCTGCTGGGCCTGCTGCGCCTGCAGGTGCGCAAGGTACAGGTGGGCCTGCTGTGCCTGCTGGGAGTGCTGCGCCTGCTGCGCCTGCTGTGCCTGCTGCAGCTGCAGATGCTCTGGAAGCTGGGCATGGAAGGCGGTAGCCATGCGTGCATGGCGACTGGCTGCCGCCCGGCTGGCTGCCAGCATCTGCGCTTCGGCGTGCTGCAGCAGCAGGGCCTGCCGTGCAGCGTCACCGCCGCTGGGGCTGCCCGCAGACGGGCTCGGGCCGGCAGTGTTGGTGGGGCTGTGCGCTGACTGCACCGACAGGCCTTGCAGAGCCTGGATGTCGGGTGATGAGCTGAAGTGGTGTGTCATGCCTGCTGCACCGCCAGGGCCAGCCATGGGCAGCTGCGTGCAGCTCTGGGGCACGCTGCGCAGGCCGTTGCTGGAGGCCGAGGCTGAGGGGCCCATGCTGGCAGTCGGCACCATGCCACTGAGGCCGTCAGCGGTGCGAGGCGACACGCCTGGGTGGCTGGCGGCCGCAGGGCCAGACATCCCATGCCCCATCTGCGCCTGCATCGTGAAGGAGGGAGGGCAGGACAGGGGCCAGTGAGCGATTGTGCGGGTGTGCACAGAGGCGGGTTGCATGCAAAGCGCAGCCGTGCCCCGCAGGCAGGATCAAGCAGCACGCAATGGAGTGAGAGCGTCCAGGTTGAGGAGCAGTGACCAATTGTGCAATGCACTCACCGCCTGGAAGGCCGCCGCCGAGTGCGCAAAGCCAGCGGCCTCCACCTGGCGCTGCAGCAGGGCTGCACGGTCTGGCAGGCCGGGCCCTGGATAGTACAGGGCACTGCTGGCGTCGCTGCCACCCAGCTGCGTCGGCAGCATGGGTACTGGCAGGGGCAGGGAGGTGGGCATTTGGGGCGAGTACGCCACCCACTGCTGCTCGCGAGGAGAGCGGCTGGGAACAGCCACAGAGGCGCCCACCAGCGGGTCCAGCCGAGGGGAGGCCAGAGGCTCGCCGGCGCTGCTTGGGCCAGTGGCCGCCGCTGCCATTGCGGAAGGCTGCTGCTGCTGCTGCTGCTGCTGCTGCTGATGGGGCAGGTGGGGCCAGGCATTGGAGCCGCGCTCCGCCATTGCCTGCGAGGCTTGGGCCGCGGCCAGGGCAAATGGAGAGATGTCTCCAGCAAGGCTGGCGCAATGAGGGCTGGCCGACCTGGGAGAGGGCTGCTGGCTTGCCGATGGACCTGAGCTGGCAAGGGTGCGAGCCGCAAACATGCCAGGGTTGGTGCCGCCGCCCGCCCCGCCGCTGCCGGTTGGCGTGCCGCCGCCGCTGCCCGCCTGCGCCGCCATGCGCTGCTGCTGCACCTGCCAGTGCGACTGGGGCCGCTGCGCTGTGGCTGCTGGGGATGGCAGGGAGATGGAGCGTGTACCTCGCCCGCTGCCGGCACGGCTGGTAGGCGCCAGGTGGATGGTGGGCATGCCATTCAGGGGCCCTGACTGCTGCTGCTGTGCCTTCCAGGCAGACTGGCTCAACACAACCACTCGCGGTGTGGAGCCCTGCTGCTCTGTAAGGGACTCGGTGGCGGTCCCCAGCGAGCTGTACGCCGCCAGGCTGCCGCCTTCCGCGGGCGCCGCCGCGTTGCCCGCTGGCGCGCCTGCCGCTGCCTTGGGGCGGCGCTTGGCGCTGCTTGACCCCTCCACTTCTGCTGCCCCGCCGCTGCCGCCCTCAGGCTTTGCTGCCTGCGTGCGGGGCTTGCGTGGCGTGGCACGTACGCGCTTGGCGGTGCGCACTGGCGGACAGACGGGTGCTGGCAGCAGGGCCACGTCCTGCTCCACAGGGGTGGCGGGCATGTTGGCCCACCCCTCCCAGTCGGCGGGCAGGGTGGCCTCCAGCGGGATGCGGGCTGCACCAGTCGGCACATCGTTGTTGGCCAGCACGCTGCGGGGTTGAAGGGGTTTACAGGGTGGGCAAGGAGTGAGGATAAGGAGATGAAGGCCTGGGGAGGAGCGAGGATTGCCCAGCAGACAAGACGGGCCGCAGCATTGCACTGACCGGCACCAGGCAGCAGACACATAACCCCTGCCTGCCATGCACTCCAAAGCATGCGCCAGCCAGGCATGCCCTCACCGGACGGGCGGCGACACGCCGGTGCCCAGCAGCTTGCTGCCAGACTCGTTGTAAATGCCGATGACCAAGCGGAATGCCGCTGCATCCACGTGGGTGCACGCCTCGTCCAGGCTGAGGTACATGAAGCGCGGGTCCTGCGGCAGTGGGTGGGTGGGTTGGATGGGTGGAGCGGGAGGTGAGCTGCAGTGCCGGCGAGCGCCACCTCGAGCGCCGGCATATTTCAAGGCACTGACCACGCAAGATCAAACGCAAACTCCATGCATCACTAGCCATGCATGCACAGCCGCGCAAGAGCTGCTGCGAGCCAGCGCACCTTCATGGAGTTGCTGCTGGGGCTGGCCTGGGAGTCGGGCGCGGCATCGCTCCACGACCGCTTGCCCAGCCGCCCAAAGCGCTGGATGGAGCGCAGCAGGCAGCCCTTGCAGCCCTTGCAGCAGTGCTGCCGCAGCACCAGCTGCCTGCGGGGGCACAGAGAGGGGGGAGGGCAGGGGGAGATGAGTTTTGAGGCAGGTGCCTGCCAGGCCATGCGTGGTGGGGTGGGCGAAGGTGTGCATGGTACCAAAAGAAACAGCCCAGAAGGGGCCCAGCAGCGCAGCCTCACCACTCATACTGCTCTCTGTTGCTGCCCTGCTGCCCTGCTGCGGACTGCTGCATCTGCTGCTCCTCCTCCTCCCCCTCCTGCTGCGGCGGCGCGGGCTCTGGCTGCTGCTGCTGCTGCTGCTCTCCGGCTGCCGGCAGCTGCTCGGCGGCTGCCGGGCGCGCAGCCGGCTGCCCATCATACACGATGTAGATGTGAGCCTTGAGCTGCTGCCCCGTCTCCAGCTGTAGGTGGAAGCACACAGCTGAGTCCTGCAGCACAGGTTGGGGGCGTGGGAGAGGGGCGGGAGGTCAGGGATTGGAGAATGCCAGAGGGCGTGGTGAGCCACCGCACACGCAGGGCGCTTGCACAGCAGGCCGTGCCACTCTGTTGCTGGCGCATTTGATGCAAGTGCGGCATCGGCAGCTGCGACCTGCATGGCGGCTTTCCGCAGGCAGGGGCCAGCACATGCTGCATGCCGGTTGCTTGCAGACGCAGAGGCACGGCGCACAAACCTGGGCAGGCGGTGGGAACGGTGCGTCGGCGGAATGCGCCGCCTGCCGCACCACTGCGCGCCGGCTGCCGCCCTGCTCCCCAATCTTGAGCTCTATTTGGTTGTAACTCCATCGGCTGCGCCCTAGCTTGTATGCCCTGCAGTTGTGAGCGTGGCAGCATGAAGGCAGCGTGTGAGGCCGAGGTGGCTCGTGAGCGGGAAGGCATGCAAGGGGCACAGGCGGCAGCCTGGTGAGCCAGACAAGCATGGAGCAGCTGCTGGAACAGCTTAGTAACTACAGGCGGGCCTTTAACAAGTGCAGAACGGATGGATGCGTCAAAAGGCGTTCTTTCCAAGCCTGCCACCCACTGGATGGGTGGCAGGCGGAGCGGGGCGTGCGGCACACGCGCAACCAGCGTTTGAGCGGCATTGGCAGCGCTTGCTGGGCAGGAAGTTGCTGTCCAGCTGCAAAATGGTTGACTGGACTGTACTGCAAGCTCACTGCAGTTGCAGTGCCTGTGTTTTGTGGGACCGAGGCTGCCGCAAGCGGGCGAGGAGAAAGTGCGAGGGCGGTCCTACGAGCGGCGGCAGCGGCGGCACGGCGGGGGCCGCGGGAAGGGGCTTGCACGCGCTTTGTGCCGCTCCTCGGCGCCGCCAGAGGCGGCTGAGCGCGGGCGGCGGGCTGCAGGCGAGGGCAGGGGCGGCCACGGTACGCCCCTTTCACCTGATCTCTGCGGGGGCCTCCCCGGGGCATGCCGCCTCCCAGGATGAGCAGGGAAGGCTGGTGAGCAGCGGGCAGGCCGCCCCGCCGCCCCGAGCCGGCATAGGGGCCGCGTGGGCGCCTTTGGGGGCGCTGGGCTGGTGGCTGCTCTCCCCCGTCACGTGTGGAGGTGCCACATGAGCGTGGGAACAATGGGCGCGGCGGCGTTTGGTGGACGGTGAAAGGGCCAGGCCCTCATGGGCTCCCGTGTTCGCCCACAAACTCGCCAACCCATTGGGTTTGCCGCCCGGGCCGGCATGAACGGAACGAGGCAGCCGTCTGTAGTGTAATAGTGCAGCGGCGGCTGTCAGCGAGGTCGCGATTCCCACCCACCAGCGCCTGGACCCCACCGGCCGAGGCGGTGCCGCCGGCACCGGTGGACCGGCAGACGAGGACTCCTCCCACATGTGCTCATGCTCATCCCCGAGTCCGTCGCTTGCGGCTGCTGCAGGAAGGTCGCCAGAACGCGTTTGTCCAGCACAGGAACACAGGAACGCAGGAACCATGCAACGACCGCCGGCAGCGGCGGCTGCCACGAGCCACACAGCAGCTCCCTGCCTTACACCTGCGCGGTCACTGCGGTGTCAACCCGCTGTCACACAGGATGCCGGCAGTCCAAATGCACGACAGCCCGCCCCATATGCAGGTCATACGCCCTCGGCACAGAACAAACCCAAGGCTGGCTGTGCCGTCCGCCCTGCTGACGCCGTGCAAAGGCGCCGCCGCCGGCGGCACCCCGGCAAAAAATACCCCCCGGCCCATGGCCAGCCCAAGGCACTGTGCTGCCTAGCTGCACTTTGGCTGGACTGAGGCTGCATGGCGGTGAATTCAGGTGCTCAAGCCTCGAAATTCTGCGGACAAATACAGGGGCACGGCGCTGGGGGCAGCATTCCTCCAGCAGCTGCGCACCGGTGGCCACACGGGTAGCCACTGCTGGAGGTGCTGCCTGCTGGTACGTGTGTACACAATGCTTACAGTTCCGCTAACAACACCGTGCAGGGATACTGTGCAGCAACCCGCGCCAGCTGCTCACCAGGCAGTGCCACCAGCGCCAGCCCACTGTAGGTGGGTAGCGTTTCAGCGGGACCACCTACTTGTCAATCTCGAGGAGCCACATCGGAGCCGCGGCCCCAATCACTACCACCGCCCCTGCTGTCGTGGCTGCCGCTCCTACTGCTGCCGCCCCCGCTGCTGCTGCTGTCCAGGTTACTGCAGGCGCCGAAGCCGCTTGTGGCCGACTGCCGGCTGGCGGCGCGCCGCCCACCAAACCGCCTCTCCCGGCCGGCATAATCGCGCAGGGCAGCTGCAAGCTCTCGCTGCCCAAAGTCTGGCCATGGCACCGCACTGAAGTGCAGCTCTGCGCAGCAGTGGGGGAAGCAAGCCAAGCCCACGGTTGAGGAGCCGGATGGCTTGCAAGTTGGGCCTGTGACGAAGGCGCTGCGCTCGGGTGCTGCGATCGGCACCGGCACCAGCATGTGGAGCATCCCCAGCATGGCCGCGGCATGGCCACGCACCTGCAGGGATGGGCCTCACTCGACTGCAAGGGCATCATCAGCTTGCAAGCCACCAGCACAAAGCCAGCCTGGCAACCCACCCGCGTATGCCGCCTCCCAGCACATGAAGTTGCTGAGGCGCTGCTCGCCGCTGGTGCGGATCACAAGGTCGGGCTCGCGCCAAGCCGCCGGCAGCTGACGGGTCGCCAGCTGCGCGGCGATGGCGCCCGGCGTCACATCCTCCGGGCCCAGCTGGCCAGCGGCTGCTTGGCGAACCAGCTCCTGCACCGCCAGCGTCAGGTCCTGCAGCAAGGAGGGCCAGATCCGTTGATGCTGAGACTGCCTGAGACAGAGCGGCGGGATTGCGGCCAGCCAGGCGGCAGCGAGCGTCAGCAGACGGAAGGGATTGCAGCACCACTACTGGCAACACAGCACCGATGCAGCACCAGCTCGACTGCGCGGGCGAGGGCCCTGCCAGCCCCACCTGCCGGCCGCTGTAAGAGAGTGCGATGGTGAGGTGGAGGTCACAATTGTCGGCGGTGGCCAGCTCAGCGCTGCAGGGAGGGTGGGCACACGTGCGCCGTTAGCAGCGAGAAAGGCACAGCAACCACTGACCGCCAGCCAGAGCTGGTGAAGGACACCAGCTGCCCAGCCGTGGCGCCTGCCAGCCACGTCAATGCCAGCCCTGTGTACGCCGGGCATGCAGACACGGCAGCAGCAGTAGCCACTGGCGAGCACCTGCGAATCTGGCGGCGTAGTGAGGGCGGCAGCCGGGCCTCCTCTCCGATGAAGCGCAGGCGCACGCCTGCTGCCGCCAGCTGCGCCACCTCGGCAGCAAGCACTCGCTCCATGAGGCCCAGCAGGAAAGCCACCTCAGCTGCAGGGCGCCCCCAGTTTTCGCTTGAAAACGCATACACCTGCAAGGGTGCGGGGTGCGGGGGTGGCCCTTGGTGGGCAGGATGAGTGCGTAAGCTCCGCAGTGATGGAGGCAGCGAGCCGAGAGGAGGAGCGAGGCTGCACTGTGCACAGCGTGCCGCCACAGCAGCCTGCAGGCACAGCCTCGTCCCGACTGCATTCAACATTCCGCAGTCCACAGCCTGCTGCTTACGACAGGGCTCACCGTGAGGCACGGCACGCCCCATGTGTGGCAGCAGCGCACAACGGTGCGCAGGGCTTCCACGCCGGCCGCATACCCAGCTGCTGCAGGGCGGCCCCGCGCCGCCGCCCAGCGCGAGTTGCCATCCATGATGACTGCCAGGTGGCGGGGCAGCAGCTCAACTGGGATGCCCAGCTCACCGACCGCCGCCGCCGCCGCCTGCGGCTGTGGGGCGCACTGTGCCTGCTCTGCTGCCGCATGTGGCTGCGTGCCGCGCTGCGCCGCACCACAGTCAGAAGGCTGGTGGGTGCTGGGCATGCTGCCTGCTGCATCCTGGCTCAGTGCAGGTGCAGGCGGGCCGCTGGGCCGGGCGCCGGCGCTGGCGGCAGGCGGCAGCGCCGCCGCTGCCAGCCCCTCATCGGCGGCTCTGCATGTTGCGTCCCTTGGTCCCCTGTGCCCACGCTGATGCAGCAGGCGGTGGCTGGAGCCCTGGCAACGCGGGCGGGGTGCTGCCGGCGAGCGGGGCACCGCCCTGCAGCCAGCGCGCATTGCTTGCAAGGTGCACAAACGCTCTGTGGTTTCAGGGATGCAGCGAATTCGCTGCGGGAGCTCGCCCTGTTCAACTTGCTGACGTGGGGAAGGGAAATGGCGCGGCGGGGAGGCGCCATCGGCGCACCCAGCCACTGGATCGCACCTGCACCGCACTCTCCAATTGCTGGCATTGGGCTCGGGCGGCCACGCACTCCCCAGCCACCTGCAAGTCGAAAGCTCGCGCCTGTCAGCCCTCCCACCGCACCCCTGCGGCAGCCGACCACCCCTGCTAGCAGCGTGAATTGAGCGACAGCAGCGATGGCGCGCATCATCGACAAGCTGAACGCCAAGATAGGCGCCGGCGAGCTCTTCTTCAGCTTTGAGTACTTCCCGCCCAAGACGGAGGAGGGCGTGGCCAACCTGAAGGAGCGCCAGACGCGCATGGCGGCCCTGGGGCCCACCTTCTGTGACATCACTTGGGGCGCGGGCGGCTCCACCGCCGACGTCACCCTGGACGTTGCACGGGCGATGCAGCAGGAGGTGCGCGCTGCGGGCTGGAGGGCAGGCTAGAGCGGGAGGCTGCTGAACCAATGGCTGCACTGGCAGCTATAGATCAACGCCGCCCAGCAGCGGAGCAGCCGGTATTGCCGCCGCTGCCGCCGCCGCTGCCGTTGCCACTGCCTGCTGCCCTGCCTCAGCAGCACTCGACAGGGCTCTCAGCCTGTCCGCCCAACCATGGCAGGTTGGCGTGGAGACGATGATGCACCTGACCTGCACCAACATGCCGGTGGACAAGCTGAAGGATGCGCTGGTCAAGGTGGGCGTCAGAGCGGCTCGCTGCGCTCGAGAGAGGGTTTTGTGGGGCAAGCAGCCTGCAGCGCGGCCTCATCGCCAGCTGGTTGCCGGCTGGGCTGCTTGTTCATGCTCATGAGCACTGATTCCCGCTTGCCTGCCCACGCTGCAGGTCAAGGAGTGCGCCAACCGCGACATCCTGGCCCGTGGCTCAATCTGTTCTGCCTGCTGACCTCAGTCCCCACAGGCCTCAACCAAACGAACCAACCAAACCTGCAACAATCCGTCCACCTGCGCAGGCCAAGGAGTATGGCATCCGCAACATCCTGGCGCTGCGCGGCGACCCGCCCAAGGGCCAGGACCACTTTGAGCAGGTGGGGCACCAGTGCCGCTCTCAACAGCGCTGTGGCTGTGAAGGTTGGGGAGGAAGAGGAGGCAGTGCCACTTGAACCGGTGGTTGGTTGCAGAGGGCCTCCTCTGCTGCTGCGCCGCTGCTGGGAGCGCTGCCGAGCGCAGCCTGGGGGATTGCTGCTCCTGCAAGCTGCTGCGCGACGCACCCCCGCCGACTGCCCGCCCTGCTTGGCCCTGGTTGTGCATCCCTTGTGCAGGTGGAGGGCGGCTTTGCCTGCGCTCTGGACCTGGTCAAGTACATCCGGTGCGCTCTGCTGCTGTGCCCGCTGGGGTTGGCTTGGTGTGCGCTGGGGTTGGCTTGGTGTGCGCGTGGTGTGCTTGGCGTGCGTGCTGTGATTTGCCAACAGCCCTGCTTCTGTGCTGCGGGCCTGTTTGTGTGCGCTGTGGTGTTGCCGTCGCTGCGCTTTGTGGGGCCGCAGTGCTGCGAGTGGCGGCTACTGTGGCAGTGTCGCTCTGTGCCACAGTCAGCACCCTTACGCAGCGGTCCCCCGGAGGCAGCACATGGCGAGCACTGTGGCCTCAGCGTGCTGGCAGCTGTCCAGTCGCTTGACTGGCGCCCCAGTCTTGCCAATGGGCCTGTACCCCCCTGCAGCGCGGAGCACGGCGACTACTTTGGCATCGGCGTGAGCGGCTACCCGGAGGCGCATCCCGACGTGATTGTGGAGGACGGCGAGCAGATGAAGAAGAACTACTGGGCCGACATCGACTACCTGAAGCAGAAGGTGGGCGGTAATGGGTGCTCCGTTTGCATGAATGGCTGGCACTGTGCTTGTTCGATGCTGATGCGTCGGGCAACGCAGTGGTTGTGCAGTTACAGCGCCCAGCCCGGGTGTCACGTCACCAAGCTGGAGCACCTTCACCGCTTGCGTTACAGTGCAATGCGGTCCCGTGGATCA
Source organism: Chlorella sp. CH2018 (assembly GCA_009928355.1). NCBI lineage: Eukaryota > Viridiplantae > Chlorophyta > Trebouxiophyceae > Chlorellales > Chlorellaceae > Chlorella > Chlorella sp. CH2018. Next base: position 9,580 of record VIYQ01001806.1, on the reverse strand, counting down.
TGCGGGCACCAACCCTGTGGCGAGCACTCGCGGCATAACGCCTTCCCTCCGTTGCCCAACGAACTCTGGCTGCCGCAGATTGATGCCGGCGCCGACTTTGTGGTGACGCAGCTGTTCTACGATGTGGACCGCTACCTGCAGTTCGTCAAGGACTGCAGGTCCGCCTGGGGCTGCTGAATGCTGCTGCGCCTGCTGCTGCTGCTGAATGCTGCTGCGCCTGCCACTGCTGCTGCTGCTGCTGCTGCTGCCGCCACTGCCACTGTTGCTGCACCTACTGCTGCCGCAGCCGCTGCTGCTGCTGCTTGCCATCATAGCACGCCTGTCAAGTGCAAGTGAGCAAGTGCGCTGCTGGTGTTGCTGGGTGAGGCTGGTGGTCCCAGCCGCACTGCATCTCCACACCGCCTGCCCCTGCTGCCAGCGTTGCAGCAGCGTGGGCGTCGCCTGCCCCACTATCACAGCTTCTGCGTGCACCCTCACCTCACCAAGGGTTCTTGCCTGTGCATCCCCCCTGCCGCAGGAGCGTGGGCATCCAGTGCCCCATCCTGCCGGGCGTGATGCCCATCATGACATACGGCGGCTTCAAGCGCATGACCTCCTTCTGCAAGACCGCGGTGCCGCAGCACATTGCCGACACGCTGGAGGCCATCAAGGACAACGAGGCGGCGGTCAAGGTGCGTGCTGTGCTGCACGTGCTGTGGTGATGCTGTGCTGGGGTGCCGCAGCGCATGGCCGACACGCTGGAGGGGATGAACGGGGCAAAGAGGTGGCAGTCATGGTGCATGCTGTGGCAGTGCTGTGCATGCTGTGGCGGTGGGTACCATCTGAGGCACCACGACGGGCCACCACACCGTGTGATTGTTGTGAGGCCGACCCCCATGCCCCGTCTCCCCCGCCCGCCACCATCAGGCCTACGGCATCTCCCTGGGCACCATGATGTGCCAGCGGCTGCTGGCGGGCGGCGCCCCCGGCCTCCACATGTACACCCTCAACCTCGAGCGGTCGGCGGGTGCGCTTCGTGTGGCTGCGGCTTGTGTGACGGGTGCATGGCTGTTGAACTTGCCGGTGCGGCAGAAGGCAACAGCCAGGACACAGGGTGCTTCTCTTGGCCCGTCCGCCCTGTCCGCCCGATTGCCGGCACCTCCCAGCCTGCATTCTCCTACCCCCACCCCTTTTTATTCCGTCCACCCCACCCCACCCCACCTGCGTGCAGTGGCCATTCTGGAGAACGTGGGACTGGTGCCCAAGAAGGAGGCAGCAAAGGTGGACGGGCAGCTGGCCAAGAGCCCTTGAGCGCTGCCCAGACCAGTGCTGTGCCGCTTGCCACACACTGCCACATGCCATGGTGTTGAACTCTACAGTGCCACATGCCATGCAGTGCCACATGCCCGTGCATGCAATGCCACATGCCACCCTTTGCCAGCACATCCCCGCCCTGTGATATTCTCATGCTCCTGCCTACACTATCGCTCCGCACTGGCTGTGCCGGCTGACGCCGGCTGTGCTCCCGCTCCCTCCTCCCGCCCTCGGCCTGCCCGTGCTCCACGCCTGCTCTTCCCCTGTCGCTCCGCTGTGTGCTGCCCCTGCTCCCTGCTCCCTCTGTTCGTGTTTCCCACTGCAATTCCGTGCTCGCTTTGTCAAACGCATGCTACACACACTGCAGCACACGTGAAACGCAGGGCGGGCCAGCAGCAGCACAGCCAGGAGGGCACTGGGAGCATGCTGGGCAGCTGTCGTGCAGCTTCACTGCCTCTGCTGCAGCACCGCTGCACTCGCCACACCGACTCGTTCCAGCGCTCGCTCGCTGCCTCAAGTGCCGCTGTATCGCTGATGTCAGGACGCTCACTGCCCCTGCTGCAGCGCCGCCAGCATCTTCTCCACCCTGTACTTCATCACCGGCTGGCCGTGCCCCGTCTTCTTGTACAGCTGCTTGCTCTTGGCCGCCCGCCGCTTAGCGTCCTCAGCCAGCTTGCGCGCGCGCTCCTCAGCTGCCTGCCGCCGCGCCTCCCGATCCGCTGCTTCAGCCTCCTGCGGTGGAGAAGACGCCAGTGTGGGCAAGGTTAAAGGGGTGTGAGGTGAGTGGCTCACTCGGTGAGTGGCTCACTCAAATGGCGACGAAGTGCCGCGCCTCCCAGCCCGCTGTTGCTGCAGTGGGGGGGTTGTTGTCAGCGGGCGCAGCGCATACTATCGCAGCCCGCACAACACGTCAGCCCCGCCAGGCCCACCTTTTTGGCCTGCGCCTCTGCCGCTATGCGCTGCATGCGGGACAGCGGCTTGTGCCGCTTGCCTGGCTTGCCGCCTTGCTGCGGGTCGCGCTGCTGCTGATGCTTGCCCTGCCACTGCTGCTTCCCCTGCATCCCCTGCTGCTGCTGCTGCTGCATGCTGCTTGATGGAGCCCCGCCCAGCTGCCGCTCATCGTTGTGCTGCTCTTGCGCCTCGCCCGCTACGCCTTGCTGCCGCAGCTGCTGCTGTTCGTGCTGCTGCTCGTCATCCTCGCTATCAAGCGGCTCCTGTGGGTGGTGAGAGTGGGAGGGCTTTGGTGAGATGCGGGACGGGCACTGCACGCAGGCAGTGGCAGAGAGCAAGGCGGCGGTGGCGGCGGCGGCGGTGGCGGTGAGCAGGGCGCTCCCCAAGTGCCAGCCCCGCGCTCCCGTCGCACCTGTGGCAGCTTGATCTTGGGCTCCAGCTTGTCGCCCAGCCGCTTCTTCAGCTTCTTCAGCTTGTTCACCTTGGCGGCGTTCAGTGCGCGCTCCTTCTCGCGGATCTCCCGCTTGTCATACTGCTTGGTCTTCGCTTTGGCAAACTGGTCCAGGCCCAGCGCCGCCCCAAACTTCTTGGGCCGGCCCCGCCCCTGCAAGGGGAAGGTGCCGAAGCAAGGGGTGAAGCAGGGAGCAGCGGCCCGCAGGCGGCGGCGGCGGCGGCGGCGGCGCCCCCGCCGCATCGCTCGCGTGCATGCTGAGCGCAGCAGATTGTGGATGTCGTGCTGTGTGCTTTGGCGGCGGCGTGCAGCATTTCCGCGCCTTGCTGCCGGCCCCGCACCTGCACCTTGCCGTGCGCGCGCTTGTCGGGGCGCTCCATGCCTCTCGCTGCGTCAGTCAGTTCTGCAAGCGCGGTAAAAGCTGCGGGAAGGGCCATGCATGCATGCAAGTGGGTGTCGGCGCCGGCGGCGGCGGGGCGCGCTGTGGCTGCCGCCCTGTTGACTCTCTGGTTCCAGAATGTGGGCAACAGCTCCCAAGTCGGCTGCTCACCTACCAGCCGGGATGCGTGTAGGGAGAGGCAGCGGCAGTGAGGACGGGATGATCATGTACCCGCTGCCGCCGCAATGGCGGAGGCGAGGTGCTGCGGCAGTGAAGGACGGCTGGCGTTAGCAAGGCGCTCGCACTCGCATGCAAGCAACGCCTGCGCGTCAAACCCAGGATTGCTTGAGAGCAAATGAGTGGAGTGGGGTGGGCGGTCAGAGTGGTCTGGCTGCGCAGTGTGCCCTGCAACACTGCGGCAGGGTACTGAGCGGAGAGGGTGGGGAGGGTGGGGAGCAGCTGCGGCGCGGCGTCTACAGAGACGAGCGCCATCGGCGCCTGACCGCAGAGCTGATTGACCTGTGGCTCTCAGCAGCGTTTTTACAGCCAGCACCGAGCGCGCAAGGGGAAACACAGCTTGTCTTGTCATGGGTGGGCGGTAAGGGGCCAAGAGGGTGCGTTTGGTGTAAGTTAGAGCAACAGCGGCGCTCCGCTAAGTCAGGCGGACAGTGACCGGGCTCTCGAAAGAATGTCTTTCATTGATGTTCGAGGGGTGGGAGCGTACGTTATTGGGTTTCCAGGGACGTAGCACACGCCATCAGGGTCAGGATGTGCAAGGCATCAGGTGCCAGTGGTTGGGAGAGGATGCGTTCCAGCAGCAAGGGGAAGGGGCAGGTGGTGGGCATGGTGGTGGGCATGGAACTGTGTCGGGTGGTGGTCAGGTTGAAGTCAGGCGGCGGGTGGGCAGAGCTGTCGATGAGTGGGATGACGCTGAAAGGCTGTCGGGTGAAGCTGGTGATGAGCCGCCGCCGGCGCCAAAAGTGGCAATGGGCGGCACGAGCCGGCCAGGGACAAAAGATGGGAGAGGAAGACGCTAAGCTGGGGGTGGCGGCAACATGCCTGCCGGGTTTGTTGGGAGAATGAAAGGCCAAGGGGTGGTGCCGGAGCGGCGACGCACCGCGAATGACTGCATAATGCGGGGCCTGCTGCTGCAGGGGCACAGATGAGTGCTCAAAGGAGGAAGAAAGAGGGTGGGTAAAGAGCTGAGAAGCGGCCGGCTCGTTGCACACTGAATCAGCAGCGAGCCAGCCAACTGTGCAGGGCCGACTGCAAAGGTAGCATGCGTCAGCCCACCCAGTGCAGAGAAAAGTGCTGCAAGACAAGAGGCTGGTATGGGCGTTGTAAGGTGGCGCACTGAGTTTGTTCAATCTGACCATACATAAAGGAAAGTTTGGGCAGGGACCAAGTTTGGCAAGGCCCAAAACAACCAAAGGGGGGGACGAAAAATAGTGCGATACCAGGCTGGCGTAGAAACGTCAGTGCTGGTTTGCGTGGAGTCCGGACTGCTGAGGGCGCTGCATGGCGTGGCCGCCACGCCACGCAGCAGGCGCATGTAGCATGACAGCTGAGCGTGTTCAGCTGTGCAAAGCCGTGAGCGGCACAGGTGGGGGTTGAGATGCCAGCCCCGCATGATAGGAGGCATTGTGCGGCGGCAGCAGATGTAGCTGCCAGCTCACAGCCCCATAAGCCCCACATCATCCAGCAGGGGCGCCAGATCCACGTGCGCACTGCAGGCAGGCAGGCAGGCAGAGGGCAGATGACACAGCGGTGAGACGAGGCGGGCAGGCCGTCCCCAAGGGGCGCAGCTGCAGCTGAGCTGGTGGCAGGTGAGACGCAGGCGAGACCACGCTCTCCAAGCAAACGCATCAATCGTGGCCTCGCCACACCCAGGTGCCACTGCATCGAGACGATGCATCAGCCCACCCCATGCCTGCCAGCAGCAGGCACAGCCGGCCAGCACCGTGCCTCACCCAGAGGGCTGCGAGTCGCTCATCAGGCTGTGCATCGCCTCCAGCTCCAAGTCGCCATCCAGGCTGCAGCAGCGCTCCAGCCCCAGGCCCCCACCGCCCAGGTCAGGCGCCATGCCTGGCGGCGCCGCCGGCAGCGGGCTGTGGCAGGCTGTGGCCGGGCTGGCTGCAGCGGCCTGGCAGCCTGCGCTGTTGTGCATGACGGCGCTGGCACCAGCAGCAGTGGCAGCATTGCCAGCCACAGCGCCAGCGGCACCAGCCGCAGCAGCAGCATGAGTGGCGGCGGACAGGGAGGTATCCAGAGAGTGGGAGCGGAAGGCGAGCCACGAGCCGGCGGTGGGGACGGGCACGGGCATGCTGAAGGCCGGCGCCAGGGCTGCTGAGTGGGTGGTGAAGGAGGGGAGCAGCAAGGGTTAGTGGGCTCGTACAAGTGCCAGAATGCATGGCCAAGCCACCGAGCTGGTGCAAAGCATGCAGAGTCACAGCGTAGAGAGTGCAAGGCAAGGCCCACTGCACAGCATGCAGAATCCACGGCGTGGAATGCAAGGCTGCCAACTGGAAGCCCTTTAAGCTGACCTGGCAGGTGCGGATGGCTGGCGGCCTGGTGAATGTCGACAGGCAGCGAGCCGCCACTGCTGCCCGCACGGCCAAAGGGGCTGCCGCAGCTGCTGGCCGATGGCTGGTTGGCGGCTGCGATGCTGCACTTGAGCTGCTGCAGCAGGCTGAGCTGGCGCTCCGCCTCGCGCTCCGCAGCCACCTGGCTGCTGCTGTAGAGGGGCAGGGAGGGCGCCAGCTGCACTGCAAGCTCAGCAGGGGGCACCGCCCACAGAGGGTCTGCCGCTGCCGAGGCACCCAGCCTATAGCCGCCCTCGCTTGCAGCCTCGCCGCCGCTGCCGCCATGGCTGCTGCCGCCCCCCAATCCGCCGCTGTTGTGGCCGCCGGCACCCAAAGGAGAGGGTGGGTCGGCCGGCAGCGCCAGCTGGCGGGCCACAGGCAGCTGTGGCGGCGCCGAGTTGGGCACCGGAGGGAAGGGCAGCTGCCACTGCGCAGATGTGCCGCACAGGGCGGGCAGGCGGGAGGCTGTCGCAGGGCGCTCCTGAACCAGCAGGCTCAGCTTGTCGCTGGTGCTGGGTGTGCGCAGGCCAGGCGGCGGCTGCGGCGGTGTGGACTCAGCTTGGCTGGGGCGCTGCAGGACAGCGCGAGCGGTGTGGTGGTGGGTTAACCAGCCAGCAGTGGAAGGGGACCACAGCGGCCGAGGTTGCAAGCCATGGCACGCGCCCGCCCACCTTGAGCGTCCGTGGCGTTGTCTGCATGCCGCGCTTCTTGGTGGCCGTGGCGCCGCTCCAACCCTCCCAGTCAGCGGCCAGGGTGGCCTCCATCGAGATGTGGGCAGCGCCGGTGGGTGCATCGTTGTTGGCCAGGCAGCTGCAGGAGGCGGAGCAAGTTGAAGCGCTGGCTGTGAGCCTCAAGAGGCAGCGGCTGCCTCTGCGCAGCACTGACCGGGCATGAGGTTGTCTCCCAGGCTTGACGTACCAGCCGATACGAGCCCGCCCCGCCTCACCGGATGGGCGGCGACACTGCGGTGCCCAGCAGGCGGGTGCCCTGCCGGTTGTAGATGCCGGCCACCAGCCGGAAGGCGGTGGCGCCCACGTGGGTGCACGCCTCGTCCAGGCTGAGGTACATGAAGCGCGGGTCCTGCGGCAGGAGTGAGACGTGGGTTGGAGGGGGCCACAAGGGCCAGGTGCTTGAGCTGCATTTGCAAGGCTGCCTGCTGTTGCTGTGCGGCCAGGGAGCGGGGCTGCAGCAGGACCAGCATGCTCAGCGCAAGCGCACCTTGCGGCCCGTGCTGCCACCGTCCGCCTCGGGCTCGCCCTCTGCAGCTGCCTTGGCCGCCTGGCGCTTGCCCACGCGCCCAAAACGCTGCACGGAGGGGGGACGGAGGTGCGCAACGAGTCGGCAGGCTGTAGAAAGGCATGGCAGGGTGCAGTGTAGCCCAGGCCCCTGAGCTGCCGGGGCATGCTGGGCCAAACGCGAAGCGGCCACCACAGATGCCTCCAGGCAGGCTGTTCCCTGCTTCTTTTGCGGTGTGGTGCCAGCACTCACCTGAATGGCCCGCAGAACCGGGCCCTGGCAGCCCTTGCAGCACTGCTGGCGCGTCACCAGCCGCCTGCGAATGTGTGGTGGGGGACAGCCGGTGGGATCCAGCGGCTGGTACGGAAGGTGCAAGGGGGCGTAGCGCGCCTCTATTGGGTACGCCAGCAGGCACCCAAGTCACAGCCTCCTCCTCACTAGCAGCGCTGCAGCAGCAGCTGTCTTGCACCACACAAGCACAGCCAGCTTGCGGGCTCACCAGCTGAAGTGCTCGCTGCCGCTGCCATCCTCCTCGCTGGCAGGCGCAGCGGCGGCGCCTGGGCTGCAGGGCTCGGCACCGGCGTGGCAGAGATAGACATGCGCCTGCACCTTGGCGCCGCTGTCCAGCTGCAGCAGGAAGGCAACCGCCGACTCCTGCAGGGCAGGGCGCACGGTGCAGCTTGGTACTGGGCGCGCTTGGATGCGCCAAGTACGCACCAGCCCTGCACCGGATTGGTTGGCTGCTGCCGGTTGCGCAGGCGGCGGGCTGCGCACTGGCCCAATCAACAGGCGACAGGCGCCCTGATCCCACAGAGGCTCGGCCCGCAGCCTGCTAGCCAGCCTTGCCTGGTGGGCTGCCGCGAATTGCACGTTCCCAGCAGCCGCCTGCGCCACCGCTGCCACCGCACCGCCGCCGCCGCCCTGCCGCAGCACCAGCTCAAGCTTGTTGTAGATCCATCGCCGGCCCGACAGCCGGTAGGTCCTGCGGGGTGTGGTGGGCGCCGAGGCTGGTTGGGCAAGGGAGTACGCGCTCGCGCCCGGCAACCGACGGCCTGCAGCCGCAGCCGTCCGCACCTGAGCCCTTGGTGGCTTTCTTTGCCTTCTTCAGCGGGACTGGAGGGCGCGCAGGTGAGCACGGGGCAGGGCACCCCCGCCGCTCGGCCCATTGACACCCTTGCGCGGCAGGTCTGGGCGCTTGTGAGCGTGATCGGAGGCCCCACGAGTCGTTTGGAGGCCGGGTTTTGGTGAGAGCTGAACATGGGGCTGAGGTGGCAGCGCTCGCTCCTCATGCTCCAGCGCTCTGTTCCGCCTCCAAACCTGCTCTGAGACTTCACCAGGCAGTTTACAGTGCATTGAAACTAGCTGCTGGGCGGGCAGCGCGGCCGCGGAGGTGCGCACCCCGCACGAGCCCAGAGCCCAGCGCGCCGTGCGGGCCTCCCACTACGGTTCACAAGCTGAAGAGGCGGTGGAGGGCCGAGACCTGCGAGAGACCGGGCCCAGAAGCCTGTTTAGCCGCCCACCGTCCCGGAGAAACGCCGCCGGGCGGCACCGCCTAAACCGTTGCCGCGCACCGCCCAAGCACTGTGCTTTGGCTGCCGATCCCCTTGTGGTGCGTGCAGCAACAATTCACCACAGAAAGATTGAGCTCTCCGTTCTTGTGGGCGTACACAGCGGGGCAGTGCTGCATGGCCAGCTGCATGAGCGGCGGCCAAAATCCCAAGTGGGCAGCAGGAGCGAGTCGTCAGCAGTACCCCACTGCTCCCGCTCATCTAGCAGGGTGTCATATGCTTTACACACATATTCAGGCACATGCAGACCGACATGCATGCTCCTAGGAAACAGTAGTGGAAAAATTCGCTTGCGTTGCATGCAAGCGAAGGGTCACGGGGGCGGAGGTGGAGATGCAAGTACATTGAAGCAACAGGAGCGGCAGAAGACGGAGAACACTGAAAGGTGTGAGAAGGGATTCGGAAGGCATGGGGTGGCCACCCAGGGGGTGAGGGGGCCACTGCTGTTGAGCTGGATCGACAGGCAGGCGGCTGCCTAGGCAGGAATGGACCAGATGGCCCCATCAGAGGGATCGCTCAAACGGAAGACGGCGTCAAAATTGTACCGGGGCGTGAATGGCCTCCGGCGCAAGGCAGAACATGGGGAGGGTGCAGAGGAAAAATCTACAGGCCTCTGCAGGTCGAATCGCTACTGTACAGTGCACAAGGCAAAGGCGGAGGGAGCAGTGTAGCAGAAAGTGTGTGCGCAAGTGAGTATGTAGGGTCAAGGCGGAGTAGGGCACGATCGTACGTATCGACATGGGGTCGTCAGGCAAAAGTGTGGGGCAATCGTCGGGACAGTATCTGTGTATCAACGTGAGCGCGGGCTCGGTTCATTCCTATGCACGAGGGCATTCCCCCAACATGGGCGGCGGCTTGGGTTTGTGGTGAGCGCTGTGTAGTCGCTCGGCAGTTCAGAGTGCTATCTGTCATCACAGGGGGCCCGCCGGGCGGGTCGGGCGGGCGGCGGCCCAACCTAAGGGGCTCGGCCAGGGTCTGGGTACAAGCGAGCGGCGCGGCAGCCGTCTCGCAGGCCTCACTGCTGCTCCTCAACAGGGATGGGCACGGGCGCAGCAGCGGGCTGGGGGCCCCAGGAGGCGGGGTCACCAAAGCGGCCCCAGTGCACCACCTGGTCGAGCTC
>VIYQ01001804.1:0-13757 GCA_009928355.1 Chlorella sp. CH2018 | reverse complement strand
CCCCCCCCCTGCTCCATCCCCATGCTGTGCCGCATGCATGTGCTGCCAGCCGCCCCATCTGCGGCTTAATCGCTACATCGCTACTTCCGTAGGGTCTGTCTGAGGAGTTTGAGCCGACAGAGGGCCCGGTGACACCCGCCATGATGGAGGAGGCACGCTCTGGGGAAAAAGGCAGCTGTGACTGCACGCCAGTTGCAGAGGGCTTGGCCTGCACAGGACGGTCGTGCACAGCGACCAGCCCAGCCACAGCAGGTTTAATGTCATCGCAAGCTCTCACTTGCAGGCCGCATTGGGGATGTACGAAGCGCTCAACCTGACCCGGCCCCACGTGGCTGGGTGGTCGCTGGGCGCCTGTGCCGCACTCAAGCTGGCGGCGCTCCACCCGGACCGAGTCAGCAAGGTGCTTTAAATGCAGGGCTGGTCTGCAACTGGTGGGGTGGTTTGCGTGGGACCAGCTACCCTGCTGTAGCAGCTGACTGTGAGGTGGTGCACCAGTGTCGTTCTCATGGCCATGGCTGCCCTGCTGGGTGGTGCGCTGCGGCCCTGGCAGTGCTGCTCACTTCCCGGCCCCCGCTGCTGCTGCCACTCTGTGCCCCATGCAGGTGGTGTGGCCTCTTGGCCTCTAAGGTCCCACAGCACTTGGCTGACCCGCTGTGCCCCGCACAGATGGTCTCATGGCGTCTTAGGTTCCACAGCACTTGCTGCCCCCCGTGCCCCGTGCACTGCAGGTGGTGTCCTGGTCGGGCACCAGCCCCGACGGCCGCGCAGTCACCGGCGCCCTGTCCACAATGAAAGCGCTGTTCAACCCGAACAACACAGACGAGGACTAGTGGTTTTGGTGAAGGCTGCAGGCAATGGCATGTAGTTTTGGATCAATTCGCCCTGCACCTCGCACTCTGCCGTTGTTACTCCATCTGGTTGTGGGGCAATCCCTGAGCGCTCATTCTCATCCGCATCATAGATTGTCGTCGTGTCCATCCTGCCTGCAGCGCACCGCTGGATTGGGACCTCTCCACCCCGTCCGGCCTGCGGGGCGCCTGCTTCTGGATGCGTGACAAGCGCCGCATGCCGCCAAACGATGCCCGCCCGGAAATCAACGAGAGATACTCGCAGGGTGAGCAGGGAGGCAGGCTGCTGTGCTGCTGCCACAGCGGGACCGGCTGCTGTAACTGTTGGTTGCGTTGCCAACCCTGCCCCAAATTCTGCCAACCCTGCCCCAACCTGTCCACTGGCTCACCTTTCATGTGGCCTTATTTGCAGGCATCTGGCAGGCCATCCGCCCCTGGGACTGGTCCAGCTGGCGCGCGCTGGGCCGCACCCCAGTCCCTGTCCTGCTGGTGCGCTGGGTGGGGGCTGCTGCGCCTGGCCTGCTGTGCATGCTGCAGCCTCACAAGACCTTTGCAAGCATAGCTCTGCTGCGCGCGGTAGAGCACGCAATTCTCCTCTGCTTCTGCCAGCTGCCCAGCCGCATCTTACATAATGCAGCCAGCCAGCCAGCCTTGCTGCTTTCCTGTGCCTGCCCCTCAGATGACCGGCACCGAGGACATCATTGTGCCAGCCACGGCTGCCACCAAGCTGGCGGGCCAGATCCCGGGCGCGTGGCTGGCCCAGTTCCCTGGCACGGGTCATGGCTTCTTGTGGGAGCGCATGGATGACGCGCTGGCTGTGGTGGAGACCTTCCTGCAAGCAGGCACTGCTCACAGCGAAGCAGCAGCCGGCAGTGCAGGCGGTGGGACTGGCGGTGGGGCAGCCAAGGGGGCGGCCGCCGACAGAGAGCTGTAGGCAGGCGGCAGGGGCTGGCGGTTGCATGCACGAAACACTAGCGTTACAGCCCTGCTTGGCGCATATTAATGCACAAAATCGTTTGCCCATGCGTGCTGGCGCTGCACAGTGTTCACTCCACTTTCAAAATGCTAGCGTGTTCCACCCTGGTTTGGCTGATGCGACGCATAAAGCAGCCATGCCGAGTTACAGAGGCTGGAAATGCCAGGGGGCTGTCGTGGTCATGCAAGTGCTGTCGTGGTCATGCAAACATACAGTGGAGCAAGCACAGGAGTGGGGTAGTGGCATGGCTGATTCAGCAGGCAGAGTGGCACAGGGAAAGCAGCAGGGGAAGGCACGGTGACTGCCAGCGCCTCACCGCCCCGTTGGCGGCTCACGATACATGCCACTGCCGCTGCCGCCGCCGCGGCCCCCCTCCCGCTCTCGCTCGCGGTCCCGCTCGCGCTCGCGATCCCGCCCACCATCAAAGCTGCCCCTGCCGCCGCCGGGGCCCCAGCCGCCACGCCCGCCGCCCCGGCCAAAGCCGGCCGGGAAGCCATCCCTGCTGCCGCTGCCGCCAAAGGGTGGCCCGCCAAAGCCGTCCCTGCTGCCGCCGCCATGCTCCCATGCATCCCTGCTGCCACCGCCATAGGGCGGCCGCTCGCCGCCATCTGTTTCCCGCTGCTGCTGCTGCCGCATGCGCTCCCGCTCTTCAAAAGTCAGCCGCGGCCGGCCGCCCTGGCCACCACCTTCCCGCCCGCCAGGCGGCGCAAAGCGCGGAGGGCTGTAGCTGCGCCCGCCGTCCCTGCCCTCTCGCCCGTCCCGCGGGCCGCCGTAGTCGCGGCTGCCGCCCATGCTGTGGTCTCGGCTCAGCGTGCCCGCTGGGCCCAGCCCATCCCGGCTGCTGCTAAACTCCCTGCCAAGCAGGCCCGGCCCTGCTGCATCCCTGCTGCTGCCGCCCAGGCCGTCCCGGCTGGCGCCGCCGCCCGGAGGGAAGTCACGAGAGAACTCCCGAGGGGGCGGCCTGTGCGGTTGTGTGCGGGATAGGGGAGCGAAAACAGAGTCAGGCAGTGCAGCACACATGCTGCAGGCCATCCAGGCAGTCAGCCGTGCAGCACCTGCAACCTGCAAAGTAGCTGCCAAGCTGCTTGGGCCGTACCTCCAGCTGCAGAGCGACAGCCAGGCAGGCAGAACTGCAAGCAGCAGCGAAACCCCCTTGAAGCACCCACGCACCTGCGGTCGTCAAAGCCGCCGCCCCGCCAGCTGCTGCGGTCGCGGCCGCCGCTGCTGCCGCCCGGTGGTCCCCCTCGATAGTCACCTCCCGAGCGCCAGCCAAAGTCGGCGCCAGGCCGCTCACGGTCCCGCTCGCCCGCAAGCGGTGTGCCACTGCCGGCGCCAGCAAACCCTAGCGCAGGTCCCAGCATTTCCCTGTGACCCCGAGGTGTGCTGGCCGCGCTGCCGGGGGCAGGCCCGCCGCCGCCAGCGCCCCATGCATCACGCGTGCGGCTGTCCTCCCACACTTCACCGCCGCCGCCGCCGGCTGGCCCAGCGGCAGAGCCTGGCCGCCCCCCGAAGAAGCCGCCGCTGCCGCCGCCGCTGCCGCCAAAGGCTGCCCCGCCACCGTAGCCGGTGGCTGGGTCACCAGGCACCTTGGGTCCCAGGGGGCCCAGCGGCCCAAAGCCATGAGGCGCGCCCGGGCCCCCGCTGTGGTACGGCTGCGCAAAGCTGGGGGAGCGCACGCCGCCACCTGCACTGGTGGCTGGCCCTGGGCCGCTGCCGGGCAGACCACCAGCTGCTGCGCCGCCGCCCGCCGGCGGAGAGGTAGCCACCTCCCCTTCCTCCATCGCTGCCAGCTGCTGCTTGCGCTGCTTCTCCGCCTGCTCCTCATCCAGAGCCTGCAGCAGTGTGGCAGCCACAGCTGGCAGTTTGAGGTGGTGCAGCAAACATCCGTGACAGCAAAGCCCAGCCACAGTGCGGGTTGCATGGCGCTGGGCTGGGCTGAGGCACGACAAGCATGGCGTGCTGTGTGGGGAATGCTAACCTTCCCGCCCTCACCTTCTTGAGCTTGAGGAACATGGCATGCTTCTGCTCCTCCAGCGCCTTAGCCCGCTCCTCCGCCGCGCGAATGCCCTCCTCAGCCTGGGCAGCCTGCAGGAGAGAGGGAGGGTTGGGAGTGCGGAACAATTACATTGATGCAAGGAGCAGGAGCACGATATTCCTGAGGACGCACTCCGGGCAGAATGCAGGGAGGCAGGCCGGAGAGTGGGCGGGCAGCGCTGCAGTGAGGAGCAGCAGTGGTGGCAGCAGCAGCGCTGACAGCAACAACCCAAGCACCCACAAGCAGCTCAAGACACCTGCTGCCCCTTGTTGGCCACCAAATGTGACATGAAAGGGCAGCAGAAAACACAGTGCGCACCTGCTGGTGCAGGTCAGCCACCTGCTGCCGCTTGTCTGCCACTGCCGCCTCCCAGCGCTGCAGCTGGTCTTCGTAGCGCCTCCGCGCCTCCGCCCGTGCTCGCGCCTTGGCCTCCTTCTTTTCCTGCCGGGCCATGAGGCAGGGCAGCGCAGTCAGCAAGCCTACACCCCGGCCAGCATGGCACCAGAAAAGCAGCTGGGCTGCACTACCGCCCTTGCCAGCCCGCACAGGCCGCACCTGCAGCAGCTTCTGCCGACGGGCCTCCTTCTCCGCTCGCCGCTGCTCGCGCCGTGCCTGGCGCGCCGCCTCAGCCGCTGCCTCGGCTGCTGCCCGCTCCTCTTGGCTTGCAAGCGCTGCTGCTGCCGCCGCCGCCAGCTCGCCGCTGCCATCGTCTGTACTCATGGCACTCAGGCCGCTGGTGGCGGTGGACAGCGTGCGCCCCGGACGGCCCTCGGACACGCCCTCTGAGCGGCCGTCTGCGGGTGCGAAGCAGGGCAGCAGCATGCCCAGGCCGGCCTGCGCAGGGATCCAGCCCTCCCGCTGTGCTTGCCGCAAGTCGGCAGCCTGCTGGGCCAGCTGCGCAGGGTGAACAAGGGGGCCGCCGGGGGCAGTTGGTGGGCTGCATGACTTTCTGCAAGGCTGCAATGCAGCGGCCGCTGTTGCCGCGGCCAGGCAGCGGCACCGGGTTTGAGCAAAGCACGAGCGCCGCTCGGTGTCGACCGCCGCCGCCGCACGCTGGCCCTGGCTCCCGCCCGCCCCGCAACCCACCAGCGCCTGTCGCAGCACGCCATCATCGTACTCGTGGCCCGACGACTCCCACTGCCGCTGAATAGGCTTCAGCTCGGCGTGGGCCGCCGCCGCTACATCCTCCCGGAACAAGTCCTTCTGTTCTCTGCTATCTGCAGGCATGGCGCGGCGCGATTGAGCGGCCGGGGGGCCGAAAGGGGCGGACTTGAGAACCCATGCAAGTGAGTTTTTCCATGCAGGGCAGGCGGCGTCAAACAGCAGGGAATGCTCGCGCCGTGTACATTGCATCAACCAGTTAACCTGCTCGACGACGCTCCGGCTGCATCGGACCACGCTCGGCGAATTCCGGCAGTGCAACTTGCAGCCAGCTCGCTCGCAAGCCCAGTAGACTGATCAAAAGGTGACAGTAAGCTCAATGTAGGGTGTAGAGTCCGCCCGGGATGGCTGAGCCGCAGCCTGGGGCTGCACCGCCACTGCCGATGCCGCCGCTGCTCACCGTTGCCCAGCCCCACTTCCTCTCTGCCTGCGACAAACAGGTGCAGCAGGCACCTCAGCATGGGCAAGCCCAAGAACCCGTTTGCGGGGCGGCACGTGGGCGGCACCACCAAGGCCACCCGGCAGCCCAGCACCGGCAAGAAGAAGAAGCAGCCAGCGGCGGCGGCCGGGAACGGCAGCGGCAATGCGGGCGGCGGCAAGAAGCGCAAGCCCAAGTCCTTCCTTGGCCTGCTGCTGACCGGCGCAGGGTTTGCAGGTGGGTGGGCACTGTACAGAGGGTACCACGGATGCTGAGTGACTTGCATGCAGTTTTTGGTTGCCAAGAAAGTGGAACAGGTGACCTTCCATGCGTGCTCGTGGGCCTGCCTGCGCTCGACCAACCCTGCCACCCTGTCGCGCTCTGCTTCACATCGCAGCGCTGTGGGCGTGGAACGTCTACAGCCGTGTGCAGCAGCGCCGAGAGGACCAGGACACGCTGCAGGCAATGGCGGCACGGCCACTGGCCATCACAGAGCATGCGGCGTGCCGCATGGACTGCCGGTGCGAAGCCGCTGTGCTGCACGCAAGCTGCCGGCGGCCTGCTGGCCTGCTTTGCGGGCGTGATTGGTGCCGCCTGCCTGGCAAACCGGCTGCAGGCCGGCGCAGGGTAGCATGGATCTTGCCTTCCCTGCATTTGCTTCTTGCGATTCTTGCAACTCCACGGGCGCCGCTTTCCGGCTATGTGTGCCCCCGGTGCAGCTTCATCAAGCGGGGCGAAATCGAGGAGACGCTTCGCTCGGGGCGCATCAACGCGCGCAAGAGCCAGCCGCAGCTCAAGCCATGTGAGGCTTAAGTTTTCATGAAATGGTGGTGGGGTTGTGCCCGCAGCTTGTTTTGTGGCTTGCGACAGGCACGCTCAACCCTGGTCCCAGTGGCCCCTCACCGTTGCACTGCCTTGCTGCCTATTGTGTGTGCAGGCCCCAAGTACGTTGTTGATGCAGCAGTCGGGCCGCACCGCAAGAACGTGCAGGTCAGCAGGCTGATGGTTTGGGCAGGAGGAGCCTGGTAGCGGGTCCTCTGCCCCTGACGCAGGACAGGAGCACAGTTGGGGGCTACGCACAGGCCAGCCAGGCACCCCACCTGTGCTTCAGCTATGGCTGCCTTGAATGAAAGCATCCATCGGTGGACGGCTTCCTCTCTGCAAGGCCCGCTGGTCTGCCCTCCACTGCCTACAGGGCGTCTTTGCGGCCTGTCCCCACGAGACACGTGTGCTGACCGTCATTGATCTGGACACCAACCACCCCTGCGGCCCCTGTTGAGCGGCGCTTTGCGGCTGGCCTGGCAATGTCAGCGACGGCACCTTCGCGGCCGCGTTCAGAGCAGCCTGGTTTGGCAGCACCTCTTTGCCTCAGACAGTCGACCAGTCTGCACTCACCACAGCTGGCTGGTTGTGGTCGACTGCAGCCCAGTTTTGATACCTGCTATTTGCCCCTCTCTGTACTGTCTGACTTACAAGTGCTTCAACTCACTCCCACCGCTCAATACTACAATTCATCATGCCCATGGTCACGCCAGTTGAAGGGCACACTCGCGCTCAACACATGCACTTCACACGCGTTGCCTGCCGCGCAGCCAGCACGGCGGCAGCCTCAGGCCTGCAGCAGGCGGCGGTACATGGCGCTCGTCTCTGGATCCAGTGGGAGCAGGAACTCGCTCCGCTCCAGCACCTCTCTGCTGGGCAGCAGATCCTCCAGATTGCTGCTCCCCGGCAGCGGCTGCGCGTCCTCAAGCAGCGAGCAGGCTGCAGCGCCCGGTCCGCCACCGCCGCGCCGCCATGGCCCGCCCGGCAGCAGCAGCGGAGAGGCGCCGCCTCGCAGGCCCTTGGACCGCTGCGCGTGCGCGGGCTGCAATCAGGCAGGGAGGTGGGGAGGCGGGATGGGTGTCCAGCAACAAGTTGGGGTGAGCTGTCTGTGGAGACCGCAGTGCAGCTGTGGAGCCCTGGCCAGGTGTGTTCCGGCGTGCCGCATGTGAACCATACCCACGCTAACGGAAGCGTCCCATGCTAGCCAAACCCCCGCAGCTCGCCTGCAGGCCCAGCTCCAGCCAGGCAGGCAGCAGCGGGGAGGCCTCCCCGTCCTCAGCCCTGCAGGATAGCAGGGTGCCAGCAGGCCGCAGCGGTGGGCGGGATTGCATACAAACAGCGGTGCTTGCGTAGAGGCATGCAACGGCACACAACACTGTGTGGATGGTGACAGCCAGAACCCGCCGCAGGTGCGGTAAGAGGCAGCACACGCACCCGCCGGCAGCCGCCGCTGGGATGCACCAGCAGTCGGCAAACAGGCTGGTGCCGGACAGCGGCGCAGCCACATCTAGGTTGTTGGTGCGCTGCACCAGTGGCAGCAGGTCATCTGCAGCACAGGGGAGTGCAGGGGGCAGCTGTCTGCGAAAACAGGCTTGCAACTGGTAAAAGGTACTGCAGCGCAGCTCCTTGGCTGCACAGGGCTTCAGTCCACACACCACCCTTCAATGGAGGCCGGAAGCAAGGGGTCCGCACCTGACCAGCCCACCACGGCATCCACTTCTCCCGCAGCCAACGCCCGCACGTGGTTGGAGCTGCTGAACACCCGCACCTGCGGACTTGAGGCATGGCAGTGTGACATCATTCACTGATGGAAGCGGACAACTAGGGCTGTCGGACCGGAGCGTGCGCCGGTGTGCAGCGTCGCTGCACCTCGTCCCTGCCCCGAACCACCCAACCCCGCCCCTCCCTGCTCTGCGCGGCGTGGCGCTGCCCTGCCGTGCCCCTCCGACGCGCCTGCTTCACAAAGCGCTGCACTCGCAGGCGCAGGTCCTCTTCGGTCAGCCCGCAGCGCCGCAGGTCGGCAGCCGAAGAGTTGTAGCTCAGCCCCAACGTCTTCAGGGCAGCGCCGATCACGTCCCTGCAGGGGTGCTTGTGAGCACGAGCAACTGTGTTGGGCGGTGGCTGTCGTGGCTCGCGACAGGTTTAAAGCGGGGCTGGTTGCTTGCAAGCAGGCCCACCCCGACTGCCCGGCGCAGGGCGAATCGATGAAGCCGCTCCCTTTACCAATGCTACCAAAGTGGCAGGCTTTCAGCAGCCCGACGGCCCAGCCAGTTCCTGACCTGGGTGAATCGATGAAGCCCACCCGCCCCCGCAGCGCCGGCTGCAGCAGGTCCCGCCAGTCGCGCACGCCGCCCCTGCACACAGCCGCTTCGTGCACAGCATGGTGACACACTGCCCTGCTGCATTCCATGGTTGCAGCGGCCGAGCGCACTAACCCACAGCACGCAGGCGCCTGGCCAAGCCCCGGTCGTCACCAACTGAGGGCGAAACGTCACCAGCCAGCCCACCTGCCCAGCTTGTCCCAGCGGTATGCAACCAGCGTGGCTCCCCAGCGGTAAGGCGCAGCCCACACCTCCCCCCGAGAGTCCAGCCGCCCCTGGGCATCCCGCCGCACCAGCTGCTGCCAGCGGGGGTACAGCTGGGCCTGAGCGGGGAGGGGCAGCGGAGCAGGTAGCAATGGTGGGTGCTGCTCATCAAAAGTTGACGCCGTTGACAAACAAGCTGCGGGGGTGCCAACGCTCCTCGTGACCTGGGCGAGCATGCGGCGTGCGAGTGCGGCTGCCCACACTCTCACACTCACCCACCACCGGTACTCGCGGGCGTTTGGGATGGGCTGGATCAGCCCCTCGGCAATGGCGCGCTGCAGCCAGGCATCACCCAGCGTGACGGCATCCACGGTTGTCGGCTTGCCCTTGCTGGCCCTGAGCAACGGGTTGGTGGCATGCGCAGCAGTCAGGCGGCGCTTCAGGCATGCCGCTCAGCCCGCTGCACTACTCTTTCTCGTGCCCAAACGAGGCCCAAGCCCAGCTACACACCAGCAGGCACAAGCACATCACGACTGCTCGCCCTCCCACCGCCGCCTTGCGTGCTCACTTCGTCCCCTGCAGCTCGGCGTAAATCTCCGCTAACTGCGCCTTCTGTGTGAGCGCCGCCACTCCATAGCCCTCCAGCGCAGTCTGGAAGTCGGTCACCCATTGCTGCGGCACCGAGCCCCGCAGCGCGGTGACCCGCATCACCATCTGCACACATCAGTGGCCAGCAGTCGAAGGCAAGGTTGCCAAGTCGAAATGCAAGGGCCCAAGACGATCAGCACCATGCAAACTGTCATGGCATGGCGCCTCGTGGCATGGCGCCTCGCCGTCTGTGTGCAGGGCTGTGCATGCATGCAGCCGCATCAGTCTGCTCATCCGGATGGCCTGAAACACTGCCCACCTTGAACTCTCGCAGCGCCTCCCCGGGGGCCGGTGGTGCTGCCGCTGCTGCTGCGTGTGCGACAGGCGCCCCCAGGCCTGGCGGCAGCACGCCTGCTGCTGCACTGGCTGCAGCCAGAGCTGCTGCTCCCAGCTGGCGGCGATTGGTGCGGAGTGAGCCATGGTCAGCAGGTGCACCAGCTGCAGAGGCCGGCGGCGGCAAACGCCGCTCGCCGCCACTGCCACTGGCGGGTGCTGCTGGGCCGCAGTCGCTGCTTCCCGGGGGTGATTGCCGTGCGCTGCACGATGTCGCAGCCAGCAGGCGCTGCCTGGCGGGCCGCCTGCGGCTGGGCGCCCAGCGGCCGCTGGCAGGAGCCTCGAGCGCAGCTGCGAGGGATGGCATCGTGAACTGGTCCCGTCGATGTGCAAAGATCGCTTGCCGCCGCGTGATTTAGCTCGGCCCCCTCCTGCCGCCGCCAACCCCAGCGTCCTCGCCGCACTGTCGCCTGCCGCGCGAGGTTTGATCGAACAGTACCCAGTGAAGCAGCCGGTCTGACCCAGGCCATCATATCAACTTGTCAGTGTGTTGTTCCGCACCTATGAACATGGCACTCACACAGGACGGCCACACAACGTCCGCATGCCAGTCGCCACGACGGCAGTGGACATCAGGTGCAGCAGCAGCACTACTCCTGGCTTGAGCTGCACCTGAAATCATCTCACATACGACTGCAATTGATTGCGTAATAATTGGACAAAGCTTCTCTTCGAAAGCACAGCGGGTCGACCGTGCGCGCCGCCGCCGTCGGCCGACCGCTCCGCTGGCGGCATCTGGCATCCAGCTGGCCTTGCGCTCGTGCCTCAGAACGCCCATCGCAACCTGTGATCCCCATTCAAAGCCGTTCTGCGAGCCGCAGGCGCGGGCAAGGTTGCTTGCAAACGCTCCGACGCTCGGCTCACTCTCGTTTGATCATAACACGCATCAAGGCGTACCGCGCCGAGCGCTGCGATCGTGCCATCGCCCAGGCACTGCGCTGCAGCCGCCGCCGCCGCCGCCTGTCGCCGCCGCCGCCTGTCGCATGGCCCTCATGCCAGCGGTGCGACCGCCGCGGCAGCCCCAGGGCCACAGCGAAGTCCCGTGGGGCCAGCTGCTGGTGGCGTCCATCGCTGTCGCCTTCCTGGTGCTGCTGGGCACAGGGCATATACGCATTGCACCCAGCGTGCCGTCCACAGGACCTGCACTGCCGCCCCGGGGAAACAGCGCACTTCGGTGGGCGGATCACCCACCCTCCCTGGGGCTGCCTGGCCAGCTGCCGCACTGGCTGGGGGCTGCAGCGCGCCCACCTGGCAGCCGTCAGCTGGAAGATGGGCCCCTGCTGAACGACACGGTGAGGGCAGCAGGCCAAGCTGTACACTTGACAGCAGCTTGGGCAGCTGCCTGAGCCATACGGTGCACCTCGTGCACCGTGAAACAGGCCGCATCTGTGTCTTTGCCACCCCAGGTGCCTTTCAGCTCCCACAGCTTTGGTGGAGATGCCTGGCTGTATCGCAGCCTGTTTGGCGGCATGCGCCATGGCTTCTTTGTGGAGGTGGGCGCTGGCAACGGCAGCAGCGGCCCCAGCCACTGGCTGCAGGTGGCGGCCGGCTGGCGCGGCATGCTGATTGAGGGCGATGATGGTGAGCAGAGGATACTGCTGGTGCGGCGCTGGGCTGGTGTCCCACTCACTGTGTGTTCCTTCAAGTTCAACATGGCAAGATGTGTCCCCACGGCTGCCAGAACTGCTGCCCTGCCCACCGCCTCTGCGCATCAACTCTCAACCATCGTGCGGCCTGCATTCCATGCCCGCCCTGCAGGTGCTTACCGACGGCTCTCCCGCAGCCGCCCTGATGCGATATGCCTGCATGCAGCAGTCTGCGGTGGCCGGTTTGGTACGGTGCACTGGGCCAGCCGTGCCCAGCGGCAACAGCAAGGCAGAACCAGCGGCAGCGGCGGCGGCATTTGGGAGCTGATGCCTGAGGAGTGGCGGCAGACGCTGGGTGGCGGCAGCAAGTCAGCAGAGGGCTGGCCGACAGTGCAGTGCTACCCACTGCAATACATCCTAGACAAGTGAGCGGCAGGGTGTTGTGACGGATGGCTCAGTAGCGTGTGCGGCGAGTTGTGCAGCCCTGCCCTTCGTGTGACGCCGCCCTCCGGCTGCTGGCTGCCTGCAGGTTTGGCATCCTCGCCATTGACCTGCTGACCATCAATGTGGCTGGTGCGGAGCTCGAGGTACGAATCTTCGCAACTGGCTGGTGCACTGGTCACCAGGCCCTCCTTTGGTGCGGCCTGAACACATTGGCAGCTCATGTGCCACTCCGCATGCCACGCAGGTGCTCAAGGGCCTCAACTTCACCCGACTGGCGGTCGCAGTGCTAACTGTTGGCCGGAGCGGCAGCAGTGCTGCAGGCAAGGGCAGCGACGGGCAGCAGCGCGGCAGCCAGGATGCAGCAATTGGTGAGCTTCTGGCTGCGGCGGGCTTTGAAGCGGTGCCTGATGGCCCGGGAGGTGACAGCCAGCGGCAGGGCGCTTGGGCAGTGTTTGTGAATGCGCGACTGCGGCACAAACTTCGGCATGCACAGGAGGCCTAGTATTCGCACAGGCGGCTTTCAGCCCATCTGCGCCACTTGCCACACTGCTGCCACCTGCTTCCTTGCTCTGCTCTGGTGCAACACTCGGCAATGAGGCGCTTACATGTGTCGCCGCTTGGTTAGCAAAGCAATAGGGGAGGGAGAGAGAGGGAGCGTCAGCCGCATGGGCAGGGTAGCATTACAGCAAGGGGCAATACAGCGGGTTAGTCGGTTAGCTGAAGGGGGAAAGGGTCAGTGAAGGGGCAAGAGCAACGTGGCAGTTTGGCTGGTGGGCGCACGCAAGCGGTCAGCCAGGGCAGGAATGATAGTGGCGGGCCACGCTGGGTGGGGAGTTGGTGGGAAAATGTTCAGTGCCGCTCAAGTCCTGTCAGAGCAGTCTCGTCAGGCGTGGGCACGCGGCCAGTGCCGCTGGCGGTGAGAAAATGCTATCAGCTGGCACGGCAGGGCACTGGTGGAGGGCTTAACTTCGAGTGTGGCCACTGGGACTCCACTACTTGGCCTCGGGCCGCCAAGCCTGCCCACTCACACGGCCACCGACAGGCGGCGCTTCAGCGCCCCGAGAGCCCCCGAAACAGCACCAAGCACCCCGCCAATGAGGCCGCCAGCAGCGCCGCCGGGAGTAGGGGCTGCGGCAGCGGCGGGGGCGGCAGCAGTGGTCTGCAGCGCGGATGAGGCGGTGGGGTGGAGGCAGTGGGGCACACGGCGTGGGAAGCAGGCAGCAGGCGAGCAAGCAGAGGCAAGCACAGGCTCCGCTGATCGCTCTCTGCTGCCAAACAGCCCAACTCGTTGCAGTGCTGGCCACGGTTGCGATGCGGCCAGCTGCACTGTGGCATGATGCTCGGCCCAGCGCAACATTGTTTGCTGATTGACCCGCATCCACACCCACCCCATCCTCACCTTCTTGCCGGCCTTCTTCTTGCCAGCCTTCTTGGCAGGCTTGGAGGCGGGCTTGGCGGCGGGCTTGGCAGCGGGCTTGGCAGCGGGCTTGGCAGCCGCCGCCTTGGCCTTGGTGGCGGTGGTCTTCTGCACCGCAGGCGCCGCCTGTAGAGGAGGGCAGGAGAGCAGAGGGCACACAGCCATGTGAGCATGGAACCAGGAAATGCTGCATGCTGGGTGTGAGCCTATGGAGCGCCATCCCCAAGGTTGTGCGTGCGCGCGCGCACAACAGCAGGTACACTACAGCGCCTTGTCACAAAGCCATGGCGGAGCATGCAAAACTTGCTGGCCAACCCACAAAACGTGCTTGTGTTTTTTGCGCACCGACCCACAGTTAGCACACCGACTGGGCGTTTGTCCAATCCCGGCCCACCTTCTTGGCGCTGCCCTTCTTGGCGCTGCCGGCCTTGGCTGCGGAGGCAGGCTTCTTGCCTGCGCTCTTGGCGGCGCTGCGCGGCGTCTTGGGCTTCTTGCCGCTGGCCGGCGTCTTGGCGGCGGGGGCGGCGGCGGGGGCGGCGGCAGG
>VIYQ01001803.1:0-24233 GCA_009928355.1 Chlorella sp. CH2018 | reverse complement strand
CGTGGTGGACAGCAGGATCGGCGAGGCCAGCACAGCTGTGCGGGGGAGCCAGTGCCGCTGGCGAGAGGGAAGTGCCCAGCACAGCATTGCCAGCAGTGCGGGCACAGCGCTCACCAGGCTGGAGGATGAGCGGCTGCGGGCGCACCACGTGCCCTCCATCTCCAAGGCCCTGCCCGACACGCTGGAGCTGCTGACCCGGTCCCTCAAGGAGCCCAACTTTGCCAACGTGCAAGTCAACACCCACACGCTCTCCCAGCTCATTGAAGAGGCGACCTTTGCGGTGGACACCGTGGTGAGCGGCGTTGGCAGTCACGGGAAATGCCCTGGCGCCGGCTCGCCTGCGCCGGCTGAGCCGCCACTGCGACGGCAGCCTGCCCCTTCCTTTGCACTAACTCAGCTCCCACCTCTCCCCTGCCCCGCCCCGCATCCCCCTAAATTTGCAGAGCCCGGTATCCAGCCTGCTGTACATCAAGTCCGAGGCTGCCAAGGTGGCCCTGGACCGCTGGGAGACGACGGGCCGACGCCACGGCTTGACCACTTTCAGCCATGCTGCCGGTGCGCGGGTGGAGTGTATTCTGCAGATTGATGGTCCGGCAGACGAGGTTTCATGGGACCGACCTAAGCCTGCCCAACCCTTCCTTTCCCCATGCCCCAGCCGCCTCTTCCGCCACCGCTGCTGCTGCCTCCGGCGCTGCCTCTACCTCATCCTCCGCTGCCGCCGCCGCTGCCTCCGGCACCAATTCCAGCCCTCCTTACGAGCCAGTAGACCCTTCTCTGCTCACCAAGCACCACATCAGCTGCGTGGCCACGGCGGTCACCGACTCCGCCGAGTTCGGTGACCCTGCCGCCCAGGAGCTGCTCGCCTTCTTGGAGGAGGTGCACTGCGACAAGCCGGTGCCGCAGCAGCTGTGGTACGCGCTGTGCCACCCAGGTGCGCTGCTGGAAGGGCCATATTTGCTGGGTGGCCTGCCTGTTGTGTGTATTGCAGCCAACAACCCATGAGCTGAGCGCGTGTCGGCAGTGCTTACAGGCCTGCTCCTGTTTCACCCTCCCCCTGTGCAGAGCACTGGGCAACGGCAACCAGCCTGACCCTTGCTGTGCTGGGGGAGCAGCACCTGGCAGCCAGCAAGGAGGGCGTCGGCAGCTGCTTCCCTAGCCTCAAGCAGCGGCCGCCGCGCCTGGTCGCCTCCCCCACCCAGCTGGCCTACCTGGAGGGCAGCGAGGCGGCTGTAGATGCTGTCCGCTCCTTGGCCGACTACCTTGTGTACTTCATTGATGAGTCGACACTGGGCAACTTCGACAATTCCATCTTCACCGGCTACGTGAAGCCTTCCGTGGGTGCGCAGGGTTGTTCAGCGAGCTGGGGGCGGGTGGGGTGCAGGGTGGTTGGTTGAGCAAGGTAAATGGCGCAACAGTGTGGACTACTTGAGCCAGCATCAGCAGCATGTGCACCGTCTGATATCTTGATGGGCCCAGTTCACCCCTCCTTCTCCTACAGCCGAGGCGCGGCGGCGGCTGTACTGCATCTTCTACCTATGCGGGCTGCTGAAGCAGGAGTCGCTGGTGGAGCCCACCAAGATCCGCGTGGAGGAAGCTGTGCGCAACCACAACACCCAGCTGCAGCGCTTCACCGAGCTGCTCATGATCAACGTGAATGACAGCCGCGAGCAGGTGCCGTCAGTGCTGCGGGAGACATCGCTGGCAGGCGATGCCCCGGCAGCACTGCCTGCAGCCTCTTGCACGGCAGCGGCGGTGCCTGTTGCAGCACCTGCGCAGCAGGCGCAGCAGGGCAGTGGCAAGGCAGCTGGCGAGGAGCAGCCTGAGCAGGAGGAGGCAGCCGCTGATGGCACCGCACTCTGGGCGCAGTTCAGCCCGCTGCGCCTGGCACCAGCAGCTGGCTCGGAGAGCACCGCGGTCGGCGAGGCGGCGTGCAGCCCCAAGGCGCCAGAGACAGTGCCGGGAGCTGCCAACAGCGCTGCCCATGAGGCAGCCGCTGGTGAGGACGGCACCAGCTGTGGGCAGCAGCTCTGGCAGCGGTGAGGCAGGCGAGGCGGTCGCCGCGGCGGCAGCGGTGCCCGCCGGCTTCAGCATGTGCGCCAACCCGCTGTTCGGCAGCGGCGGCGCCAGCACCCCTCTGCCGCCCCACGGCCACAGGCGTATGCACGCCGCGGCGGCTGAGAAGGAGCAGCGGGCGGCCAACTGATCCGGCTGCTGGCGCACCTCAATAGCCCCTGCCCCGCATCAACACAGGGCAACTGCGCAGCGCTGCCAACGCGCTGCACCTGTTCGAGTAGTTAGCTGAGTTCTTTGCTTGCGTTTGTCCTGCGACACTGACTTGACAGCCTCGCTCTCTCTCGCCACCACCCTCTCTCCATCTGCTCCACCTCACCGCTTTTATGCTTGCCCCTGCTGGCCCCAGGACACTCTCTCTCGCCAGCCCCTGTGACGCCTGACTGACCTTGAGCGTGGGAGAAGCGGGGCAGGCACGGAGCGGGGCAGGGCCGAAAGAGGATGAAGGGCACAGTGCCTGCCTGGGATCTGCTGCCTGCACTGCCCGCCTTGCTAAAACAGGAGCATGGCCGGCTGTCAAGGTTACAGAAGGTCAGGGATGAAGGGAGGTGTGGGCTGAGCGCAAGTCCGGGTGCAAGGCACACGGCAGCCGCAAGGGGAAAGGGCAGGCAGCAGCGGGCCGCCGTCCAGGTGCGCTTCACTGCTGCCGTCATGCTGTGCTGCCTCACTCCTCTCCCTCTGCCGGCTCCGGCTCTAGCCGTATGAGGTCATCAATGCGCAGGATGGTGATGGCCTGCGGGGCGGGGCGGCACGGTGCAGGCTGTGATGGGCAGGAGCAGGGAGTCAAGGGCCAGAGCAATGGCAGCAAAAAGCGGGCATGGCTTGCGGCGGCAAAGGCACACGAAGCAGGGCTGACCGCAGTGCAGCCGTTCCCAGCCCAGCAAGCAGCACCATGTGCCACACAATGTGGGCCCGCCACGCACCGCTTCCGTGGCAAACTGGATGATCTTGGTCTTGCTGAGCGCCGGCTCCACCACACCCGCCGCCACGTTGTCACGGATGCTGCCCTCAATCAGGTCCAGGCCCATCTGCACGGGTGGAAGGGTAGGGCAGGGGCGGTTGCAGGCAGGATGTTTCAACCAGCAGTGGCAAGCGAGCAGCAGGCAAGCATGGCCGCCCAATGCAGCCGGTTGCAGCAACCACCTCTTGTAAGAGCATGCACAGCAGCAGCCACGGTTCCAGCAACCTGCTTCATCCTGCCCGTGGGCCTGCACCCACCCTGCACAGCTGCTCCTGCCCCGGCTTGGTCTGCGCGGTGTAGTGGTGCGCCCGCAGCTTAGCCACCAGCTCAGTG
This sequence comes from Chlorella sp. CH2018, assembly GCA_009928355.1. Classification (NCBI taxonomy): domain Eukaryota; kingdom Viridiplantae; phylum Chlorophyta; class Trebouxiophyceae; order Chlorellales; family Chlorellaceae; genus Chlorella; species Chlorella sp. CH2018. Next base: position 20,869 of record VIYQ01001803.1, on the reverse strand, counting down.
GCGTCCTGCAGAGGGTGGAGAGTTAGTGAAGGCGGAGTGATATCAGACTTCGGTTGCAGGGCACCTGCTGCGTGCTGCTCAAAAGCCACCCGCCAATGCACACCGTGCACTGCACAGCAGCACATCACCTACCCCACCCACTGCTGCCACCTGCCAGCTGTCAGATGCAATTTGAGCTGCACCCACCAAAGGCACCACATGCTGCGCCGTGCGCCCCGCGCTGCACCCCGTCCTGCCACCCACCTTGGCCGCGTTGACCGCCAGGGTCTTGGGGATGACCAGCAGCGCGTCCGCAAACTCGGCAATGGCCATCTGCTCCCGGCTGCCCAGCGTGGTGGCAAAGCTCTCAAGGTACACGCTCAGGGCGGTCTCAACCGCGCCGCCGCCTGCAGGCGGGAGGCATGGCAGCCAGTCAGGCACCGGTGGGCAGGACCGAGGGGCACAGGGCCAGCCAGCGTGATACTCGCCTGCCACAGTCTGCAGCACACCTGCCTGCAACCCCCAAGGCCACGCATCCTGCAACACCGGCCTCAGCGCCTCACGGCCCTGCAGCACCCTGCACCCACCAGCACCACCCTGGCTCACGCACCCGCCACCACTCGCTCGTTCTCCAGCACCCGCTTGACAATGCAGAAGGCGTCGTGCAGCGAGCGGTCCATCTCGTCCAGCATGTAGTCGTTGGCGCCCCGCAGCAGCACTGCGACCAGGGAGCAGGGAGGCAGGGAGCAGGTGAGGTTGGGGTGGGCAGCAGAGCAGCAGCAGCGACCATGATGATGAATTCGTCTGCAGCTGCATAATGGGCTGTCCACTGTGAGATGTCCAGGTTCGGCCCAACAACCCCACCACCACAGCAGCAGCAGCAGCGACGGCGGCGCGCACCAGTGACGGCGCGAGTGTTGCGCGGCCCCCGGATCATGATCATGTCGTTGTCCGCCACGCTCTCCTCAACCACCTCCTCAGCCGTGCCTGGAGGGAGGGATGCAGGCGAATGCACAGGAAGTGAGGCGGGCAGGTAGATGCAGCTTGGTGGGTGCTGGAGATGCATGCAGGGCCCGCAGGCAAGCAGGGTGCCCTTCAAAGTGGAGAGAGCACCCATGCAAGCGGCATGGCAGCCGACTCGTTCTGCGCCTCCCACCGTCCCGCAGAGCAGCAGCATCTCCCCGCCACATACCCAGGTTGGCAGGGTCGAACGTCTCATTGCCGTCCATGTCTGCCAGCGTCATCACGATGCTGCCGCCCGTGGCCTTGGCCACCCGTCTGGGGCAGCGAAACGGTGCAGAGCAATGCGCGCTAAGGTGCAAAGGTGCAGCACAACCATCCTGCCCGCCATGCTGCACTGCCTGCATCCACTTTGGCAGCACACTGCTCAAACTTCCAACCCCACTCCAGCCACCGCTCGTTTGCCCTCCATGTTTCCCTCTCTGGCCCCAGGCGCACCGCAGGTCGTCCTTGGGCACGCGGCGGCAAGCGATGGCCCCCGCCTCCACAAAGTACTTGAGCGCGGTGTCGTCGATGCCCTTGGTGGTCAGGATCACGTTGGCGCCTGCAGCAGGGGAGGTGAGCAGGGCGGAGCAAGGGGCGGGTGGACAGCGGTTTGCAGCATGCCGAAGAAGAAGGGCTGTTTGACATGGGCAGGTGCACCACCCCACATGCCTCAACAGCGCCTGCCCACAGAACCGGCTCTTGTCACTTCATCACCTCATCCCACCCACATGACACCACCACCACCTCCAGCACCCACCTGCGTCGATGATCTTCTGGATGCGCTCCCGCGTGATGTCCAGCTCCCGCTCACGGATCTTCTCCAGCTCCTTGGGGTCGCTCACCAGCACCTGGAGGCGGGCAGGGGGGTGGAGGGGAGGGTGGTTGGCATGGCGATCCGTTGCTGTGCAGAAGGCGTGTTGGGTGAGAGCTGCAGTGCATCATGTCGCCAGCTCTCAACCGCCTCACGCTCCGCAGGGCAGCAGCCTGCAAACCCATCTGCTGCCCCTGCAACGCACCAGCCTCCAACCCCCCACCCGCTCGCACCTGCACGCCAAAGTGCATGCGCGCCTTCTGCAGGTTCATGTCCAGGCACGCGATGCGCGCGCCCTTCACGCTCTTGGGCATGCCCTGCAAAGGGGAGGCAGCAGGCAGGCATCAACATCCAGCTGCTCTGCAAACTGTGGTCACTGCGGTGCAGCGACCTCCAGCCAGCCCACCTGTTGCAGCATGCACTGTTCACAAGCAGATGACTGCATGGCATCTGCAGCATGCGGCCACACAGACAGGCAGCTTCCCACTCCCCGCACCTGCGCCGCGCGGCCCATGTTGAGCGCGTAGCCGTCCAGCAGGCGCGACTCCTTGGCGCTCTTGCCGTGCGCCTTGAGGATGTTGATGGCACTCACGGGGTACCGCACGCTGCAAACGGGGGCCAGGTTGGGAGCGGGCAAGCCGCCAAGATGGCCATCAGCATTGAGCAGCAGTGCAGGCAGCAGCGAGCGCGGCAGCGGCAGATTGGCCAGCAGCAACATTGCAGCCCAAGCCAGCGGCAGGTAGCCAGCGCTGGCAGCCCAAGTGCACAGCATGCACGCTCCACACTCTGCATGACCACGCCAGCAGGCATGAGCCGCTGCCGCTGCTGCGGCTGCTGCCGCTCCCTCCCTCTTTCCCTCCCTGCCCCTCCCTCCCTCACCGCCCCGTGTCCTCGTCCACGCTCTTCACCGCCGACACTGCATCCACCACGATGCGGCCAAAGAAGTCGGAGTCGGCGCCCACAATCTTGCTGCTCATCGCCGTCTTGGCGGCCGCCAACAGCGTGTCGGTGCCCAGGGAGGAGGTGGGGATGGCCAGGTGAGACTCCACGTACTTGACCGCCTGGTGAGTAGGGTAGCAGTGCAGTGCAACCGCTTGAGGCAGTGGTTCTGGAAGCATGAACAATGGCTCCAGCAACTCGCAGCAGCACACTTGCAAAAGCACAACCTGCAAGCTCAGACACGGCTTGCCACCTGCAGGCAGCAACACCTAGACCCTCCCAACCAAAACTCTACACCCCCCGCCCACCTCGCGCATGGCCAGGCGGTAGCCGCTGATGATGGAGGTGGGGTGGATCTTCTGCCGCACCAGCTCGTTGGCGCGGCGCAGCAGCTCGGCGGCCACGATGACCACGCTGGTGGTGCCGTCCCCCACCTCCTGGTCCTGCAGCTCCGCCAGCTCAACCAGGATCTGGGGGTGGAGGGTGGGAGAGCGAATGAGGAGTGCATGGTGGGAGTGCAAAGAGCAAGCACACATCAGCAGGGCAGCAGCATGCCTGCGGCTTGCATGGCGGCGGGTGGCTCAACCGCAGGCGCGGCGGGAGCATGCCTGACTGGCCAAGAAGGGCTGTGCCAGCGGCATGCCTCGCCATGACGCTGCACTGTGGGTATGTCATGACACGGCTGCTGGCCAGCAGCAGCTCAGCAGGCCTGCACACTCCTCCCATGCCCCTGCTCCCTGCCGCCGCCGCCCAGCCGCCGCTCGCACCTTGGCGGCAGGGTGCTCCACCTCCAGCAGCTTGAGGATGGTAGCGCCGTCATTGGTGATTGTCACGTCGCCAATGTCGTCGACCAGCATCTGCAGAGTGGGAGGGGGAGGGGCGAGCAAGTTGGCTCGAGATGGAATGGTGCTGGAAGGGGCGGCAGGGCGGCCTGCCGGCTGCCCACAGCGCACCTTGTCCAGGCCCACGGGCCCCAGGCTGGTCTTCAAGATGTTTGCGACCGCCTGGACCGCCGTGGCGTTCTGTTGCCGGACATCCTGCCCGCTGGTGCGCTCGCCGTGCAGCTGCAGCTGCGGGCCGGCCGCCCCAGCCATTTTGGATGCTTCGGGGGGCGCTGCCGCTGCGAGAGAGGGGGTCGAGTTGGGTCAAAGCGAGCGGGAGGGTCTCTGGCGCGATCAGTAGCGTTGCGAGCAATGGCAGGGTGCGTTGGCAATGCAGCAGTGAGCGATCGCCCTACTGCCTACTTGCATTCGCAGTTGCATGAGCAGTCGAACCGGAACCGCGACTATACGCCCTCGCAGCCGCTTACTTGAGTTCGGCATCACTGCCACACCTTCAATTCGGCGCCACGAGGCGCGCCGCTCGCACCCTCGGTGCACCCCGCTAGCCGGCGCCCGCGCCGCCTTTTGGCCATCTCGTAGCCCACATCGCGGCTCGAACAACACTGCTCGCGGGCGGCGCCGCCGCGTAGCGCTCGCACGCCGCTTCTGACATATATGCTCGCCGCTGGGCGCCTCTGCGGCCCCTCTACCCACAGCTTACAGCTCCAGAGGAATAGCACAGGCAGCACAACAGCGGGGGAGTCTGCAGGCGCGGCCAGGCGGCCGCACCAGCGGCGGCGGCTGGCGGCGCCGCCACCGGCAGCCATGAGGTGGCGCGGCGCGGCCCTGCTCTGCCAGGCCGCCAGCGGCCTGCTCGGACGACCGGCAGCACCGGCAGCTGGCGCTGCTGCTGCAGGTGTGCGCGCAGGTCATTGTTGCTCTAGCTGCCGCCGGCTACTGCCCATGTTCATGCTGCCGCCACTCCAGAGCCAAGCCAACTGTGCGCACGACCCTTGCCCCTGCAGGTGCACGACGGCTGGCGCCGCTGGCCGCAGCCCAGCCACCCAGCAGCAACGGCGCCTCATTCAGCAGCAACGGCAGCAGCAGCGGCAGCCCCCCACCCACAAGCAGCAGCAGCAGCGACTTTGATGCGGCGATTGCGGCAGCCACGCCCGAGGGTTGGGGCCCCCGCCAGCGCGCGGCGCTGCACGATGCTGTGCAGGCCAAGATGGTGGCGCTGCAGGAGCACCTGAGCAGCGATGTGATGGGCATGTGGAAGCTCAAGGGCCGGCCGCAGCTGCTGGCCACGCTGGGCATCAGTGCAGAGGAGCTGTCCTCGGCTGTGCTGTCCAAGTACGGCACCGGTGCAGAGGCGCAGCAGGCGCTGGTGGCCCTGGTGGCCTCCAAGCAAGCGGCGGTGATGGAGGGCGGCGCTGACCACTGGGCACACCTGCAGGAGCAGCGGCGCCTGGGGCCGCTGCAGGGCGGGCCGGCAGCAGCGGCAGCACCGCAGGCTGGCCAGCAGGAGCCGGCACCGGAGGCGCCGCCGCCGATGGGGCGGCAGCAGGCAGGCAGGAGCGAGTACGTGCCGTCCTGGAGGCAGCAGCAGCAGGAGCAGGGGGCAGCGGCTGCAGCACGCTACCAGCAGCAGGCGGAGCCCCAGCTGCAGCCCACCCCTCCCGCCAGCTCGCGGCCGTCCCCTGCTGAGCGGCGGGCGCAGTGGCAGCAGCAGTCGGCGCAGGGGCCACCGCCGGGCCCACAGCAGCAGCAGCAGCAGCAGCGGCAGGGGCCGGCGCCACAGCGGGTGTCCATCCGCGACCGGCTGAACGAGCAGGGCATCCGCCTGCCGGCCTATGCGCCCGGCACCTACAACCACCAGATGTGCCCCTGGTGCCAGGGCGGTGACAAGGGTGAGGAAACGGCAAGCTGGCTGGCAGCGGCGGTGTGGTTTGTGCGGTCTGGAAGTAGAGGGATGGGCAGGCAGGGGTCGCCGGCATGCTGCTGGTAGTGCAGACATGCTTGCCGATAGCTGCCATGCAAACACACACAGTGCTCCACCCCCCACCCCCGCCACCTGCCACACTTGCCTACACCTTGCAGGCGAGAAGAGCCTGAGCGTGACGATCGATGATGCCAGCGAGAACGCGGTGTGGAACTGCTTCCGCGCCAAGTGCGGCATGACGGGCAGCACCAACGTGAAGCCAAACGCCACCAAGGCATATCGCCAGTTCACCAACACAGAGGGTGCGTGCTGTACGCTGGGGCTGGTTTGAAGGCGGCTTGTGTGGGGAATGAAAGGTGTGCTGTGCAGACGGTTGCTGGTTGAGCAGATGCAGGTGTTCCGGCAGAAGGACGGCCTTACCCGTGAGGCAAACCTTCACACATGCTCTCTCTCACTTCAACCCTGCTTTATCCCCCCGCAGGCTTCCCCGTGACTGCGATGCGCAAGCGCAAGGAGGAGCCGCCGCCGCAGCGCCCCAACCCCAACTTTGATGCTGAGCTGTCGCCGCAGGTGGGCCGTGGGTGAGGGGGAGGGATGGGCAGGCAGGGGATGCATCGACCGCGGCAGGCTGCTTGGCTTAGGTAGTTTGCGGCTCCCGGCTTTCTCCAATGCCACCCTGCCTGCTGGCCGCCGCACACGCTTCCCACGCACCACCCCTCATCACCCTCATCAGGCGGAGGACTTTTTTGCGGAGCGCGGCATCAGTGCCACCACACTGGAGCGCAACCGCGTGGCGCAGGAGCGGGTGGCGGGAGAGGGCGGCCCCTCCATCGCCATTGCCTTCCCCTACTACCGGTGCGTTGGGCAGATGGTCGGGGCGGTTTCTCATGCCGGGCCATCACCTGCAGTCCTGCAGTGCTTGCAGTCTTGAATGGTTGGAGAGTGCAACAGCACGCGTCAACCCCAAGTGCTTCTGACCGCCTGGATCGCTGCCCTCACTGACCCTCTGTGCAGTGATGGCCACCTGGTGAACATCAAGTACCGGGGGCTGGAGGAGAAGAAGTTCTGGCAGGTGGGTGCAGCGGGGGTGGGGCAGGTGTTACGACAGCAGTGGGGCGGCATGTAGCGATAGGACCAAACAGCTGTCTGCCGACTGAGGCTGTTCAGTGGGCCTGCCTGCAAGGGCGCGGTGGGGCCCTTTGTCCACGAACCAACCCACCCTGTCCTCTCCCCTCCCACCCGTCCGACCGCAGGTCAAGGGCGCGGAGAAGGTGCTGTACGGCCTGGACGACATTGCTGGGTGCAGCGAGATCATCATTGTGGAGGGGGAGATGGACAAGCTGTCGCTGGAGGAGGCGGGGTTCAGAAACGTGGTGTCGGTGAGCTGGGGCGGGAGCAGTTGTTGGTTATGAGCAAGGGGCAGTGAATGCCTGCGTGTGATGTGTGACCACCTCCATTTTTACCGCACATGGCAAGCCCGCTGGGCTGTGCGCGGCCTGCTGTGATGCCCCTCGTGCCCGCCTTCTGCCTGCGCAGGTGCCCGACGGTGCACCGGCACGCGTGAAGGAGGGGGAGGTGCCGCCCGCTGACCAGGTACACTGGCGATCCAGCGCTGCAAATGCGTGTGCTGCTGGTCTCGCTCGCGCCTATGCCTGGCCGTGCAGCAAGACCTGGCCTGCCCTGCAGCACAGTGTCATCCCATCCTGACCCTGCCTGCACCCCCTTCTGGTCCGTCCGCACAGGACACCAAGTTCTCCTACCTGTGGAACTGCCGCGCCTGGCTGGACCAGGCCACCAAGGTGGTCATCGCCACCGGTGAGCCGCTCGGTGGGGCCTGGCTGTGCAGTTTGTGCTGGCTTGGTGGGCGGGGTACCGTGACAGCGGCCTATAACTGCTGGACCTGCGTCCTATGTTTGATGCTGTTCACCTGACCCCCGTCCCCACACCTGACCCTCCCACCCACAGACAACGATGCCCCCGGCGACGCGCTGGCAGAGGAGCTGGCACGGCGGCTGGGCCGTGAGCGCTGCTGGCGCGTGCGCTGGCCGCTGAACCAGGAGGACCATGCCTACGCTGCCGAGATGGCGGGGGTGTCCCACCTGCGGCAGGATGGCAGCGGCAATAGTGCAGCAGAGGGCACAGCTGCAGAGACGGATGCATTGCTGGATGGGCTGGAGCCTGACTTGCCAGATGGCAGCAGCGGCGAGGATGCTGAAGCGGCGGCGCTGGCGGCGGCGGTGGGCGGGCCCGAGGCGCTGCAGCTGCTGGTGCAGCCGGCATGGTACCGCAAGGACGCCAACGAGGTGCGGGGACAGGGGACTTGTGTTTCGGAGTGCGGTGGCAGCTGGCAAGCTGTGCAAGCAGGAGCTTGTGAGGGCACAGTTTGGGGGTGATTCATGCAAGCAAGCGTGGGCAGAAGCGATGCCATGCATGGCGGCTGCGCCAGCCTGCCAGCCCCTCGCTCACCACGTGCTGCACCTCGTCTCCCGTCCCGCTGTGCCCAGGTGCTGATGAAGGATGGTGTGCCCATGCTGCGCGCCTTCCTGGAGAATGCGGAGCCCTTCCCCATCCGTGGCCTGCTGCGGTGAGATGCGGTGATGTGGAGGTTGGGCGGAGTGGACAGCAAAATTGACACTGCCCGGCTCGCACTGCCTGGGGTGCGCCAGCTGGAAGGAAGGGAGAGGAGGCGGCATCTCCTGGTGGCCACCCTCCCCTCACCTTCTGCTCTCCCCCGCCTCTCCATGGGCCCGCAGCTTCCACGAGTATTACGACGACATCATCAAGTACTACCGGCTGGAGCACAAGGACGGGCAGGGGCGCTCCACGGGCTGGCCCACCCTCGACCAGTACTACAAGGTGAGAGGGTGAGGGAGGGAAGGGTGGATACGGCAGGGCACAATTGCGTGGCGCTGCTGCTGCCTGGGAAGGCTGCGTGCTGTGCAAGCTAGTTGCCTAGCCTGCGCTGCTCCGTGGAGCTCAACATGTGGTATCCTGCCTGCACTCAACTCAGCATCCCCTCCCTGGCCACCCCACCTTCCCCCCACCAGGTCATCCCCGGCGAGCTGACCATTGTGACGGGCGTGCCCAACAGCGGCAAGTCGGAGTGGATTGACGCGCTGCTGGCCAACCTGAGCGAGATGCACGACTGGACCTTTGCGCTGTGCTCCATGGAGAAGAAGGTGGGCTGGGTAGTGTGCATCCATTCATTCATAGCGCTTGATTAATCAAGCCACTCAGCACAGTGCCAGGCTTGTTCTCAGCCTGTATGTGCGGCCACTGAACCGCCCCCACAGTTCATGGACGCATAGCACCCGTGTGCGCTCCTCCCTGTGCGCCGCAGGCCACCGACCATGCGCGGCAGCTGGTTGAGAAGTATGTGGGCAAGCCCTTCTTCGACCTGCCCTACGCACGGGGTGGGTTTGGGGATAAAGGTTTCAGGTGCCAGTTTGTTTTTGAGAAGGTTTCAGGTGCAGCTGGTTCACATCAAGCCCAGTGTGCGCTGTCGATCCCGCACCGACATGCACACCCTGCATCTCCCTTGCCCTGCTTCCCAGGCGTGCGGCGCATGAGCGAGCGCGAGCTGGACGAGGGGCTGGACTGGATTGATGACCGCTTCCACCTCGTCAGGTGCAGAAGGGGGCTGGTGTGGGCAGCTGCCGGAAGTCCCGCTTTCCCCGGGATGGTTTGGGGCGACTTGGCAAATGCCATGTTTTCTGAATGCACACCTGTGTCCATGCGCTTTGCACCCACCTGCCCATGCCTGCTGCCCCACAGGTATGAGGATGATGCGCTGCCGGCGGTGGACTGGGTGCTGGACGTGGCTCGAGCAGCCGTCTACCGCTACGGCATCCGTGGCCTCGTCATTGACGTGAGGCTCATTAGGGGTTGTTGTTGTGTGCAGACCGTGTTGCACCCATCGCCTTGCTTTCTTTGCAACGCGCCTACAACGCAACCGTGTGTTAAATGAAGTGCCACCCTGAACCGCCACCTGAACCGCCACTGGCTCCCTCCCTGCAGCCGTACAACGAGCTGGACCACCAGCGGCCCGCGTCCATGAACGAGACCGAGTACGTGAGCCAGATGCTGACCAAGGTCAAGCGCTTTGCGCAGGTGCGATCTGCCGTGGCTTGGACCGGCGGTATGCAGGCCGGGGCCAGCGTGGTGGTGAGCGGGAGCCATGCTGGCCGCTCTTCACGTACTTCAACGCTGCCATGCTCCCTTCCGCCATTACGCTTGATGCACATGCCCTCCCTTGCTCCTCTCCCTCCTGCCCTTCGCAGACCACGGGTGTGCACGTGTGGTTTGTGGCCCACCCCCGCCAGCTGCGCGAGTGGAAGGGGCAGCCGCCCAACCTGTACGACATCTCGGGGTCGGCCCACTTCATCAACAAGGTGCGGTGTGGCAGTGCATGTAATTGCTGGCATGCTGTAGAGTTGGTGGTATGGTGCGGCCACATCTCCAGTTCTGGGCCACCCAACACTGTTAAGGCCGCAGCACTTGCCCTTAACCTGCTGCTGCCGCCGCTTCCTTACCTGCAGGCTGACAACGGCATTGTGGTGCACCGCGACCGGGACCCCGATTCGCCAGACCAGCACAAGGTGTGGAGCAGTGGCCTGCCTGCAGACTGGCATGGCTTTGGTTGCTGCCTGGGTGGGAAGTATTGCTCTAAGCAGCGGTCCTGTCTCGCCGCTGGCATGCCCCAGTATGATGCACTCTCCCACCTCTGTCTGCCCCACCCTCCGCCCCTCAGGTGCAAATCCTGGTGCGCAAGGTGCGCAATAAGGCGGCAGGCACCATCGGCGACTGCGTGCTGGAGTACGAACGCGTCAACGGACGGTGAGCTGGGCCTGCTGCTGCTGCTGCTGCTGCTGGGACCGCTCTTTCGCTTGCTGGCACCTGTTTGCTGTGCATAGCTCCTGCCAGGCTGCTGCTTGTGAGGCTGACTTGCTCGGCTCGCCAGCCCTGCAAGCACTGACGCCCTGAACCTGTGCCACCTCCTCGCAGGTACATCGATCCCGACTTCCCCACTGGTGGCGCCCGCACCGCCGAGCGCATCGACTTTGCGGCCATGGCGCGGCAGCAGGCCAGGGCTGAGGAGGCGGCAGCAGCAGCCTTTGAAGCCGCGGCAGCGCCGCCACCGCCGCCGCCAGCAGCTGCGGCTGCGGCTGCTCCTCCAGCAGCCAGGACAGCAGGGCCGTTTGCGGCAGCGGCAGCTGGTGTGTCCGCAGCAGCAGCAGCAGTGGCAGCAGCGGCAAGCCGAATGGCTGCCCCGCCACCACCTGCAGGGGCCCCAGGCCCCGCAGCAGCAGGTGCAGCAGAGCGTGCTCCTGCAGGCATTGCCACCGCTGTTGGTGCTGGTGCGCAGTTCCACTCACAAGCGCAGCCCGCCCAGCAGCAGCAGCAGCGTGCACCGCAGGTGCAGGTGCAGCAGCGGCCGCCGGCGCCGCCCCCGGCTCCCATTCCCATCGAGGAAGAGGAGCCTCCCCCGCCACCGCCGCCGCCCTCATTGAGGTGGGGCCGGGACGGCACCATCAATGGCGACCCGCTGACAGATGAGGAGGAGGTGCAGGCCTGGCTGCAGGGCACCGACTGGTAGGCCGAACGGCGGCCCTACTGCACACGCCTTGCCCCGCAAATCCAGCCTTCTCATGCTGCCTCCCAATAACTTGGCTGGCCGGCTGCGCAGCCGGCTCATCCCCTCCGTTGTCTATCTGTCACTATCCTCTCCCCCTACCAGACCTTCTTCTCTTGCCCTGACTGCTCTACCCATCCCCTGACTCTCTCATGACACCTCCACTGTCTGCTGTGTGTAACGTTCTTGTCGCGTGTCTAGTGCGCTTGCCCTGCCCATCCTGATCAGATTAGAGCATGCATGCATGTAAAGACGAATGTGTGTAGCAATTGGGTACTGAAAGGCCGAGCGATGTACAGCTGAAGAGCAGATAAAATGGTAGCAGTGCTTGCAAGCTTGTCGGAGCAAGGCCTGGGCAGGCTCAAGCTGCTGGCGCGGTGCGGCGCGCAGCCATGCCACACCGAGCCAGCTCAGGCCAGTACTCGGCTGCCGCCCTGTGCAGCAGCATGTGTCTGTCCACGATTCGCTCGTGGTCCTGCAGGTTGTAGCCTCCACCAATGGCTGCCGCCACCGGCACCCCAGCGGCCGCACATGTTGCAAACACAAAGCGGTCTCGCGCCAGGATGCCCGCATCTGTGAGTGCCATCTTGCCCAGCGCATCATCCTTGTGTACATCCACGCCCGCATTGTACAGCACCAGCTGCGGCTGCACGCGCTGCAGCAGGGGCGGCAGGGCATCTTGCAGCGCCTGCAAGCCATGATGGGAGGGCAGAGGCAGGCATGAAAGCGTAAGCAAGCACATGCGGCTGGCTGCAGAGATCACAAACGTTGCATGCGTTTGCAGGTGTCCAACTGATGTAGCCCACCTGCATGTACTGTGCATCGCCGCAGCCCCCTGGAAGAGCGACATCCAGGTCGCTGCGCTGCAGCTCATGAGGGAAGGGCTGCGCCTCGCAGTGCATGGAGAAGGTGAAGACCGAGGCGTCGCCCTCAAAGATGGCCGCTGTGCCGTCGCCCTGCAGGCATGGGAGCAGGCAGGACAGGCAGATGAGTGGCGGGGCATCGTGCTGCCACGGGCCATGCCATGCCATGCCGCACCATGCATGCCATGTGGCATCCTGTCATGTCATGCCACACCATGCCGCGCCATGTCATGACATTCAAGCTCCCTGCCGTCTCTCACCTGATGCACGTCTAGGTCCACAAACATTAGGCTCCCAATACCCATGTCTCGCTGCACTGACCGTGCGGCCACAGCCTGGTCGTTGAAGATGCACCAGCCTGCTTGCATGATGGGTGGAGTGACGAGTTGAGCACACCAGTGCTGCGCCCATGTGCATGGGCAGCATGTGCAACGGCAATGCACTCACCAGCTGCCCACCTGAGCCATGGCTGTAGTGGGCATGGTGAGTGCCACCGTTGCACATGACGGCCACCCCCAGCTGAAGGGCTAGCCGGGCAGCCAGGATAGCCGACCCCACGCCAATCAGCGTGCGCTGCACAAGCGCTGGCGACCAGGGCAGGCCAATGCGGCGCATGGCGGCTGCGTCAATGGAGCCGTCCAGGAAGGCTTGCACATAGGCGGGATCATGCGCCAGGCGCAGTGTGGCAGCATCTGGAGGGGTGGGCTTAAAAGTGCGGCCCAGGCCCTCTCGCTGCAGCCGGGCATGGAGCAGGCTGTCCTTGGGCATGGGGAAGCTGCGCAGGGTAGCCAGGAGGAGGGGAGGAGCAGTTAAGTGGGGCTGCTGCTGGAAGTCCGGCATGGGTGGTGTTGTCAGCCGACCGTCACAGCATGCTCACCGGTGGCCTTCAGGGATGGGGTTGATAGACATGTCAGGATGGTACACAATGGGATGGCCAGCACTTGCCAGCCCCTGCGGCGGCGGCGGCGAGGCGGCGGCGGCGGTGGCCACTGCCCGTGCAGGCGCTGCCAGCCCGGCCCGCACTGCCGCGCCTATGCCATGGCGCATGTGCCTTGGAGCCGATCAAGGCTGCCGCAGCCTGCGATGGGACGCTGGTGAGGCAGGTCGGCGCCTCAAGTCGCTGCAGGACGCACGCTGGGGAGTCTGGCCAAACGAACAGAGCCCGACAAGCTGAATATGAAGAGGAAAGCGCGGTCACGTCAAGAAGCAGAAATATGGAGCAGGTCAGGTGCCGTGCACTCGTCCGCCGACGGCTTGCCCGCTCTGAACACCTGCTGCTGCCCTTGCTTTCTTAGATTGCACGACACATCCAGCACTTGTTTTCCTGCCATCTGCTACGAATAAACCATCATGCATGCATGCACTGTCCTCCCGTCCCCTCCGCCTCTGGTACAGCAGCAGCTTTTCCTCTTTTTACAGTGTCGCATGCATGGGCGAAACCATCAGTGCATGTCACTTCCTGGGACAGCCAGCCCGGCCGCGGCCGGCCAGCAGCGCTGGCCGCAGGCGCGGGTGCTAGTCATGGTGCGCGCCGGCCGCGAGGCCTGGCGGCGCGGGGTGCTATATTGGTGGCTCTTCACACGCGGCGCGGGGCGGAGGCCCCTGCCGCGTGCTCCTCACTGTGTGGGCAATCAGTCTCCTCCGACGCCCGTGCAAGGTGTTGCTCCATCCCAACAAGAGAGGAGTGCGAGTGCCGCTGCTACGGGCTGCCCGTGGACATCACAGTAACCGCCGCCCAGCGCCAACACTGCCGCGAACGGGGGCTCAGTCGCCCTTCCGGCGGAAGGAGCAGCCTGCGGGGACGGGGAGCGGAGGGGCATGCTGATGAGCAGCAGCAGCAGCAGAAATGGCAGGAGCAAGAGGCTGACCCATGCCGGCACGCCAGCGACTGCATTTGGTGCCCACGCCACCGCTCTGAAGCGCCAGCCAGACGCCACTGCTGGTGGCCAACACATGCCGCAGCTGTGATGTAGCAACTGGCAGTGCTGCTGCAGCTCAAGTCTGCTCCTGCTGCTGCGCGCATTCTCGCCACTGCTCCTCTCATGCACGTGCTGCCTGCCACCTGCACACAAATCCATCGCCGCAGTGCAGCATGTGCCCCACCCTGCCCCACCCTCTCCGCCCCACAGCCAGCGGCTCACCCTCGGTCAGGCGGGCCTTGCCGCCGGTGGGCACGCACAGCACGGTGTTGCAGCTGGGGCACACCACCACGGTCTGGCTGTGGCTGAACACAGTCGTGCTGCAGGGCAAGCAGGTGGGGAGCGGCGGGGTGGCTGGAGGTGAGCGCGCTGCAGTACTGAGCACGGCAAACCAGCAGCAAAACACTACTTCACAGAGGCTGTTTGCTGAAAGTATGGCAACGCTTGATCCAACTAAGGGAACACGCTGCAGAGATATTGCTCGCCACACGCCAGCCCAAGCTCCAGCAGCGGTGGCGGCAAAACGCGCCCGGCGGGCGGCACCGCCGCCGGCATGCGCCAGCAGCTACAGACACTCCACCGCCCCTCTCCGCGCCCCGCCCTCACATGGTGAAGCAGCCCTGGCACTTCACATCCATGAAGTAGGAGTTGGGGGAGGCTACCAAGCGCTTCAGCTTGTGCTTCCGCTTCTCCAGCTCCGCCGGGGGGTGCAGCAGGTCGATGTCGCACGCCAGCACCTGCGCGCGGGCCAGAGTGATGTCGCGTCAGTGCACAAGCCGGGAAACAGGGCTGCAGGAGCGCAGGCCCCGTTCATGGTGCCACGCCTGCAATCATTGAGCGCGGCGACGCTGCTGGCTGCCGGCCACCCTCGGCCCGCTGCTGGCCAATCCTGGCGCCGTGCGACGCTGCCAGGGCTCCACAGCCCGCACGGGCCCCGGGCATCGGCTCCGCTGTGGCGCATGGCGCCTGCTGGGCGGTGCTGGTCGCTGCGGCAGGCTGCCAGACGCCGCTGCCACCGCCAAAGGGGCTGCCAGCCGCCGCCTGCTGCGCCCCTCCCCGGCTCACGCCGCCGCCGCGCCCTCTCACCATGGTTGCTGATGTGCTAGCTCCTCTGCTGCCGACGGCGCAAGGAAAGAGGCGGAGCGCGGCGCGGAGGGCGACTTTGCACCCCGCCATGCACCCCATGCTGCGCTTGGAGCTCCAAGCCTGCTCCTGTGCCCTCTAGCCACTCTGAATTTGCATGATTGATGCCCCATCTCGCTACCACGACCCCCAGTGCAGCCCTTCAGCAGTCGCTCGGCCCTTGCAAGCACAAACAAGCGCACAGAGCTGCCCAGGCTGCAGCCGCAGGGGCTTACTCATGTGTGCAGCCATCTTGCCCCTGACCCTGACTGCCCGGGCTTTGGAGCCTACCGCCGCCGCCTGCCCGCCCCACTTGCACCTCCTCGCCACTAGCTTACACTCACGCGACACACAAGCGCACTGAAGGATTCGGACAACTCGAGGTGGCTAGCAGCAGTGGGCGCTTTGTCAGGGGGAAAAACACGGGTGGAGTGAGAATGAGAGTGCGAATGAGTCCTCACTGAAGGGTCGCTCGACGCTCGGCGCATCGCTCGGGCAACGGGATGACAAAATGGAGTGCCGCACACACGCATGGGGGACGCTAACTCATGCAGAAATCGCTCGCTCGCAACTGGAAAGTATCCGCTGTCTCGCAGTGCTCCTCTCAGGCACACAGGGCCGACGTGGCAACAGGCATCAGGGGGTGGGCGGCCCGCGGTCCACCTGGCGCTCAACGGGCTCCTCCAGGTTCTTGGGGCCCAGCAGCACCCCGCCCACCAGGCCCTTGGTCACCTTGTGCTGCCGCCGCGCCTCAAACGCAGCGTAGCCCTCGGTGCTTTGCAGCATGGCGGCGCTGATGGGGTTGTCGTGCAGCGAGATGGTCGACTGCGCGGGCGGTGTAGGTGGGGATGTAGGAGCGCGTTGGCGATGGGCCCAGCATGATCTGGCAAGCTGACTGGTCGCATGTGGTGCGCAAGCGCGTGCGCAATGCTGGAAAAACGACTCTTGGCAGGCCCAGCTCCGGCAGCCACAAGCGCAACCGCACTCGACCACCCACCAGTGCGGAGCAGTCGCGCAGGATGGGGGTGGGCAGGGCGCTGATCTGGTTGCTGTCCAGCTGCAGCAGCTTGAGGCGCTGCAGGCGGCCCAGCGAGGCCGGCAGCTTCTGCGGGGGAAGCGTTGCATGGATGCAAAGCATGTTGCGCCCGGCAGCAGCACCTGGCCGAGCCAACGCTGTTGCACACCGAGTGCTCAGTGCAATAATGCAGAGCAGTGGCACATGGACGGCAGGTGCCCCCTGCGAGCTCCGCCTGTCATCCCACCAGCCGCCTGTTACCCCCACCCTTCTCACCTCGAGCGCGTTGTGGTGAACATCCAGCTCCTCCAGCGCCGAGCAGTTGCCCAGCTCCTCCGGCAGGCGACGCAGCTTGTTGTGGCACACCAGCAGCTGGCGCAGCCGGGTCAGGTTGCCCAGGCTGGCGGGCAGCTCGCTGATGGCGTTGTCGCCCACTGACAGCGTCTCCAGCTGCCGGGCAGGGAGAGGGAAGGCGGGCGAAAGGGCTGGGGTTGCAACTTGCACGGGAGTGGCTTGCACTGCACCAGCATGTGTGCATACTCCTGCATTGAATAGTTCATTGCACCAACATGCAGGCTGAGAAGGCAGGAGTTGCCGCTTGAGTGCATGCACACACCACACCTTGGTCAGCTCTCCCAGCCAGTCGGGCAGGTGCGTGATGCGGTTGCCATCCAGCACCAGCACCTGCACAGCGTAAGCAAGAACTTCAGCAACCATCAGGCAGCTGTGCTGATGCCTGAACTGCATACTGCGCTGCTACGCTGCAGTTGTTCGCTCCAGCACATGCGTTTCCATTGCTTGGCTGCCAACACATCACAGCCAGCCGCAGCAGGCACCCCTCCGCTCCCGTTCGCACCTTGAGGTTGCGCAACTGCTCCAGCCCATCCAGGCTGCTCAACCGGTTACTGGACAGCACCAGCCGCTGCAGCGAGGTGGGCAGGCTTGGAGGCAGGCGCTCGATGCGGTTCAGCGAGGCGTCCAGCACCCGGGGGGAGGGCACCTGCGCAACCTCCGCCGGCAGCTCCTGCAAGCAAGGGTGGGCCAGCAGAGGGCATGTGGCTCCAGCGGTAAGCCAGCTGGGCATATCAGCTGGACTGAGGCGCTTGTACTTGCAAGCAGATCCACAGCAGCAGTGCCAAAACATGCCGGTGCGCAGGCAAGGCCGGTGTGCCAGCGGCTCACCGTCAGGGCGGCACGCCGCAGCGCGATCACGCCCGT
Source organism: Chlorella sp. CH2018 (assembly GCA_009928355.1). Classification (NCBI taxonomy): domain Eukaryota; kingdom Viridiplantae; phylum Chlorophyta; class Trebouxiophyceae; order Chlorellales; family Chlorellaceae; genus Chlorella; species Chlorella sp. CH2018. Next base: position 3,603 of record VIYQ01001803.1, on the reverse strand, counting down.
CTTTGACCAGTTGGACAGCCGCTGCCCCTTGTTGCGCCGCACATTGTCCTTGTCGTCCACTGCCGCAGCAGTGCCGCAGCAGTTGCCCATGCTCCGCTTGGCCGGCTGCAGCAGGAGGCGGGGGGAGGGTTCAGCTGCTTTGGCGAGAGGAGCGGTCGGCGGCGGTGCGGCCACCCTGCAGCAGCAGGCGGTCATCGCCGGCTGGGGTCGCGCCACCGGCAGGCTGCAAACTACGCGGCGCTGCTGAGGCCTCGGCAAGCGCCCCTGTGCCTCACACGCACAGCCTGGCAGCCTGGGCAAGGACACGAGGAGCGGGCGGCTTGCAGGCTAGGCTATGATGATTCAGGGTGACCTCAGAAGCTTGCAAGTCGGGGCAAATTGCGCTGGCGCGGGCAGCCACACGCCCTGCATGAGGCCGCTGTGCTCCGCTATTTAGGGCAAGGGATTCAATCGCAGCATGTCCAATTCGTGGGGCAGCGGGGGCAAGCTGCAAGTTGGTGTTCGGGCGGCGGCGGCGGCAGAGGCGGTGGCGGCCACTGCAGTCACGCAGCGATCGGCGAACACACATTGCACTGTCAGCTCGGCTTCACCCAGCTGTGATTTCCACCCAGCTGGTGCTGCTGTGGAGTTTGGTGCAGCACAAAAGGCCGGCTGAGCAGCTTGCACGTCCCGCCTGGCCGTGCCTCGTGCGCCGGGACCGCGACTGCCTTGGGCGGCACGACAGCTTCAGCAGGTTGCTTGGCAGGCCAGACCCTTCCAGACAGCACGTTGTTGTCTGCAACTGCTGTAGTTTTATCGTTGCGGCTGTGTTGCTTGAACCTTCCGCCAAAAGAGAGTGCGGCCTGCAGGCACCCGCTGCCGCCGCCGCCGCCACCCCCGCAGCTTGCCCTCATGTCTCTACCTAATTGCCTCGTGGTACCCCGTCTATATCTGAAAGTCCATACTTGAGCCATCAGCTGCACCTCAAGTCCTCAGGGCACTCGAATAGCCTGCCTAGTTGGGGTCCCATCTGTGGTCCGAACACATTCGCCCTCCCAGCCCGCGCGCGCCGATCGGCTGCAGCCCATTCAAACCTCAGATCACGCATGCAAGGCGCTAAAGCGGCGCGAGCGTGCGAAGCCGGCAGGGCACCCGCCGCCGCCGCCGCTGCCGCCGCTCCTTCGTGGCAGAAGCAAATTACCCGAGCATGAGGCCCTGTTGTAGGTGCAACACGCTGCTTGAAGCTGCACAGGCCTGAGCAGGTGAGCAGGAGGGCTGTCGGAGGTGCGCCAGTCTGTCGGCCGCCGTGCCTGCCGACGAGCGCTCGTCAGGCGGGGGCGGCGGCGCGACGCCACCTGATGGGCAGCAACCGTTGCCCTGCAGGCCTTGCCTGGCTGCTGGTCACTCCATGCTCAGCTTGTCTGCGGTTCGAGCACACTCCCACGGTCGAGCGCGTTGTAGTGGCGCTGATGCACGCAGGAATCCAACAAGCGGCCCTGCTGCACTCCCTGGAGCCTTCTCCAGTGTTCAACCAGCTTGAAGCCACTTTTCTGGAGCCTGGCCACCGCTCCAATTGCCCAGGTGAGCGGGGCTCGGCCCACCCTAGGCCCTTGCTGAGAAGAGCGGCTTGCAGCGGCTGCAGGCTTTGCTGATCACCCAGCAAGCCGCCAGGGCTGCCAGCGTTGGCAGCAGGAGGCGTAGGGCAGCTGCTGGCTGCTCTGGCGTGTGGAAGGGCAGCAGTCTTGCCCCTGCCCGCCCCTCTGCCAGCATGCCTGCACCTGAATCCGCCAGCAGCCACCGACCAGGGGAGCGCTACAACCTTAGAGCCCCGCTTGCTGGCACTCACCGCCCGCCGCCGGCCCGCCGCCGCAGCCGCCCCCGAAGCTGGGCGCCACCTGGCCATGACCGGCACCCTGGTGCACCAGCTGAGCCTGGGTGAGGCTCAGCGCTGGACCCTGCTTGCGCCTGGTGGGGCTGGCCGCCAGCCCTGCCCCGCCCCTGTACCGCCGCGCCGCCAGAATGGCGCCCTGCAGCAGCTGTTGCGCCGCGTGGGCCGCCCGCCAGTTGCAGCGGCTGTGCTGATGCAAGCGCTGACTCGATCCCCTGCTCCATTGCACCCCTGCCCCCTTGGACGGCTGTAGGGGCGGACCTGATGGAGAGCATAGGCGGCAGCGGCAGTGCTGCGCTGCAACTTGAAGGCTTGGCTGGCATGCCAGGCACGAGCACGCAGCTGCCACTGCTGCCCATCGTGTCGCTGCCGGCATCGGCAGCAGGGGCGTACCCGCAGCTGCCGCTCATGGACCTCGGCCTGCCTGCCAGCCACAGCCTGCCGTCCCTGCCGGGCTACGGTGCGCTGGGCCAGCGCAGTGGCTGCTCTGGTGGGGTGGCCGCTTGCCTTCCATCCATGCTTGTGACGGCAAGGCATGCGATGAGTGGTGTCCGGGGAATGTCTGACGGGGAATGCCTCTGGGGAATGCCTCTTCTGTGCCCTGACACCTTCCCACTTGCTTGCAGGCATGCTTGGCATGAGCGGGCTGCTGCCGCTGCCGGTGCCGGGCCTGAGCATTGAGCAGCCGCTGCCATCCATTGTGGTGGGTCGCGTGGACTCCAAGCAGGTGGGTGGGGTGGCTTGGATCGGCTAGGATGACAGTTGGAGGGCAACGGCAGCTGACCTTGCCTGCTTAACCTGGCACAGTGGCTAGTCAGACAAGCTACTGACCGACAAAAGCAGGCCACACGGCATGGGCAGCGCTTTCACCATGTTGGCCTTGACCAGGCCCCTGGCACCCCTGCCCTCCACTCTCACCAGCTGCAGGCGGAGGCGCCAGCGGGCGGCTTCCTGCAAGGCGGCGACCTTGCTGGGGCGGTGGTGGCAGATGCCTCGGGCGCCCTGTCCCTGGACCAGCAGCAGCAGCAGCTGTTCATGGCGCAGTACCAGCAACAGCAGCTGCTGTTCATGCAGCGCCACCAGGAGCTGCTGGCGGAGCACGGCATGCAGGGCCAGGCGGCCTCCGGCTCACACTCTGTCACCATGGCAGGCATCGACCAGCAGGCACCCGCCCCACCCGAGGTGGCAGAGCTGCCTGCAGGACTGGGCGGCCGCACACGCCGGGCACGGCGGCGGCGCGCGCCCGTGGCAGACGCAAGCGAGGAGGGGGAGGCAGGGGGCAGCGGGTCGGAGGGAGAGACACCCAAGCGCCAGCGGCGGTGCGTGGGCAGTATGGCGGGGGGTGGCAGGTGGCACCAAGCAGGCTGTTTGTTTGCAGGCAAGGGCAGGCAAGGGCAGGCAAGGGGTGCGCCAACCCCGCCACCCACGTGATTCTTCCTGTCTTCGGTGCCCGTGCAGGCGCACCCGCCCCCAGCGCTCCGAGGGCGGCGAGAGGAAGGAGTCGAGCAGCCGCTTCCGCGGCGTCACCAAGCACCGCCGCTCGGGCCGCTTTGAGGTGGGGAGTGGCATGGGAACTGGTGCAGGTGTCAGGTTGAGGGGGAGCAATGGCCGGGAGGGAAGACCCCTGCATAACTCTCCTCCAGCCGCGGCAACTTGCCAGCCTGCTCACTTGAGCACTCACCTCGCCCTTCCCTCCCTCCCTTCCTCCCTCCTGTGCTTCCCCTCCTCTCCCCTCC
>VIYQ01001802.1:0-12992 GCA_009928355.1 Chlorella sp. CH2018 | reverse complement strand
AGCCCAGCCCAGCCCAGCCCAGCATCGGAAAGGCCTCACAGGGGGTGAGCACGGTGCCGGGGGTGTCCGATTTGGCCTTGCCCATCTCGTGTGGCTCAGCGTCGCGCAGCATGAGCCCTGCGGCGGGAGGGGGAGCTTGTGGCAAGGCGTCTTGGGATCAGCTCATGAGCAATGAAACCCACAGCTGCGTGAGCCTGTGCCTCCTCATATGCCAGCGCCTGCTCCGCACAGCAAGACCCAGCCGCCTATTCAGCGAACGCACTCACCCCCGTCCATCCACCTGCCAGCAGACGCGCCCCCGTTGCCTCCACCACGCCTCCATACGCTCCCTTCATCTCCCCATCCGCAACGCTGGCCTGCTGCCACGGCTCCGGCAGCAGCGGCTGCACGTCCTCGCTGACCGCCGCCGCCGCTGCACCACCCTCAGCCGATCCCACGGTCACCTCTTCAGGGGTGCAGTTGGGGGAGACCCGGAAGGGCAGCAGGAAGGCTTCAGCCGCCTCTGCAACTGCCTCCTCTCGCCCACCCTTGATCTTGACAAGGGTGGTGCTGATGCCGTGGCCGCGCAGGCTCTGTTGTTGGGAGAGGAGGGATAGCACAGTGCCAAGGTGAAGCAGGGGCGGGCGTTCGTGTTGCAAGCGTGCTGCCTAAGCTAGCCATGAACGCAGGGCCATGAAACAGTTGCATCGTGGGGAATGCCGCACCCGCGTTTGCAAGTGCCGACACAGGCAGGCAGCTAGCTACGTCCACCTCATAGCAGGAGTGCATCCAGCCGGTCAGTCCCCACTTGGCCGCCGCCTCCCCTGCTCCGCCCGCCAGCTCAGCCTCGGCGGGATCCCACACAGCCGCGATGATGGCGCCCCTGCGGCGATGAATTCAGCACAGGCAGTATCATCTGAGCTGAGCGAAATGAGCTGTGCACGGCCTCAGGGCACACCAAACGGCACAGGTATGATGCCCTGGCAGGAAAGCAGCCGCGCTTGCAGGATGATCAACCACAGCGCGCCTGCCATGCTGTGCCATGTCGGGCGCCAGGCTGGCGGTGAGGCGCATGGCGGCCAGCACTCCCGCCTCCAGCTGGCGCTGCCAGATGGCGGGGTCGCCTGCGAAAGAGGCATAGGGGCTCTTGTGAGCAAAGCATGGCAGGAAGGCGGCGGAGGCGCGGCGAGGACAGAAAGGGGCCTGCTCATCTCAACGACCGATGGCAGTGGAGTGTGAAACCTGCAGCTGCAGACTAGCTTGCAAACTGATGCCAAGGCCGCCTGCCAGTGGAGTCCTTGGCACAGCGCTATCCCGAGAACCTACCATCAGCGGCAGACTTGTCGTCGGCGCCGGCCTGGGCTTGGTCGGGAATGAAGGCCAGCACATCCACCCGGCCCTGCAGATGGGATGGAGGGTCCGAGCCTGAGTGTGCCAAGCCAGTCAAAGGCAAGGTTAGTCTCAGCACGAGAACGCTCATTCATGTGCCTGAACAGGAAGGTGTGGGAAGCACCACGCCCAACCGACTGGATCCCACCTGCCGGCTGAGCAGCACCTCCGCCAGGTACTGCAGGTGCTCAGCGTTGGCGGTGTCGCAGGCGTGCATGTCGCAGCCGGAGGCGCCGATGGAGGCGCACAGGTGGGCCACCTGGGGCAGAGGGCCACTGGCAGGAACAGTTGAGCCAGAACAAGCAGGATTGAGACTGAAGGGCGCACATTGCAGCCAGGGGCGCCGCTGGAGGTGCGGGAGCACAGGTGGGCTGCAGAGCACCGTGCATTTGCACCCGCGACAATGTGCGGTCACCGGTGTGTGCAATGCTGTGCTGCGCTGTGTAGCGCCATGCAGCACAGCCCACCTTCTCAAGCTCCGCTTTGTCCTTCTCGGAGCCCACCAGCACCAGGCGAGCGCCTTGGCGGGCATAGGCCAGCGCCACCGCCTTGCCTGCAGGTGTGGGATGGAGAGACTCTGTGGCTAGCGTCTTGGAAAGGTGCAAGCTGGAGGCAGCCCGGCTGGCGGCAGGCCAGCATTATCGGTTGGCTGCTCCGGACGGGGATGTGAGATGCAACCTGGCATGCCGCGCAGCTGGCGGAGTTCTGTGCAGCCCATCCCAGTCAGCAGGGCGCTGCCACGCTCACCCAGGCCGCGCGTGGCGCCTGTCACGAGGCAGATGCGCGGTCGCTTCGGTTGCTCAGCCATGGCTGTCACTCAGTGCTGCTCAACAAGCGCTGTTGCTAGCTGTGTGTAGAGCAGGTGCAGGTGGCGGAGGGGAACCTGCGCCAGCAGGCAGGAGGGTGTTACGGGCAGGGTCGTGGTGTGCGGCTGCGCAGGCGTGCTACCGTTGCCCTCGGCCGCCGCCGCCGGCGCTGACGCCAACGAAGCCAGCAGCCTGCACCACTCGCCTCTGCCTTAGCCGCCAACTTACCTGCCTGCGACTGCACGAGCGGAAAGGCTTGCCGACCGCCTCCACGCTGGTCCAAGGGAGGGCTGGGGGCTGCAACCCTAAGGAATACAGCGAGATCAGTGGTGCTCTTCGATCCCAGGCGCGATCTTTGGCTGCACTGTCCAGTCAAACGCAGGCATCATCTGGCATCGTCAGCGGCAGCCCCAGGGGCACAGCAGGGGGACACATTTGGACTTGCATCTCTGGTAAAGAATGGACGGATCAGTGCATCGTATGAAACTATAAATGATGTAACAAGGTAGAAGGGGAGGCAGCAGGGAAGTGTGCGTGAGTGCCGCCGGTGCCGCGTGTGCACTACCGCTCCTCTGCCGCAGCCTGGGCACGGCCCGAGCATTGAAGCTGCACAGCTCGCTTGCGGAAGCGGCCGCCCAGCGCTAGCGCCAGCTTGTGGTACTCCTCAGCAAACCTGCAGGGTGGCATGGGAGTGAAAAGGGAGGGCGCGCGGGTAGTTTGAGGCAGCGCTGGGAGCTGTCACGGCCGATCGGCTTTGCAGCTTTTCGGGCAAGCCACACATGGCCTGCTGCAGCTCAGTGGCACGCTTGCCTACGCGGGTGCACCAACCAACAGAAAGAGAAAGGGCAGCATAGTGCGCCTACCACAGCTCCGGCAGCTCTGCTTGCAGCCCGCAGAGCTCTTGAGTCATCTGATCTACCGCTGCTTTGAGCAGCACAGCCGCCTCCTCAGCTGCGGCGGCCGCTGCCGTCTCTTCTGCTGCCTTGTGCTGCCCCTGCTGCTGCGCGGCGCCGCTGCCGCTGCCGCTGCCGTCCAGGCGGGGCGGCGTCACTATGCGAGCCAGGGTGGTGTGCAGGATTGTTTCGTCGCTGACCACCTGGAAGAACGGACACAGGAAATGGAATGAACGGGGAATGGGCGGCCGCTGTTACATGTGCAGTTCCAGCGGGGCGCTCCAGCCAGAAAGGACCTGCCCAGCAACCAGTGTGCTGCTGCTGCTTTGCCACTTGTCTGCCAGGCTGTGTACCTGCTTGCCTGCCAGCGGCTTCACCACACGCCAGCTGCCTCGCGTTCCTCTCACCTGCTTCTGAGATGCGCCTGGCAGGGCTGCCGCCAGCTGCCGCCGCAGCTCAGCCACATCGGTGCCGCCCGCCACCTGCAGTTGCCATCGGGCATAGTCACAGCAGGCGCTGACCGAATGCGTTTGACTCCCTGTCTTCTCGGGCCTACAGGCAATGCGCACACTGCAAAACTACACGCACACACGCATGGCAAGCAGCAGATGCACCCCACCACCCAGCCTGCGCTGCCCACCTGCCAGCAGGCCAGCACGGCACCCCCCGGGGTCACTACCACCCGTTCGAGCACCACGTGCAGCGGGCATGCAGCTGCACCCACGGCCCGGATGGCAGCCTCCTCTGCATCAACTTGAGCTGGGGTGGCTGGCACCGGGTCCTGGAAGACATAAGGTGCAGCCCGGAGTGTGTACAACAAACAGGCAGTTTGAGACTGCAGCTGACATGTGCAGTGGCGCATGTGGGCGGAGACGTGCACCCAAAAGCCAACGAAGCAGTGGGCACAGCCCAGGCAAGGGCGTGGCAGCGTGGGAGGGGGTGGGCCAAGTATCGGCAACAGTGGTGCAAGGGCAGTGCCTGCCAGCTCGGCTGCAGGAACCAGTGGTTGCTCAGCGCAGCACCCACCAAGTGTGTGGATGCGTGGTAAATGGTGGAGTGGTACACACTTGAGTCCTGCTGCCACAGCCCGTCAGGTGGCAGCAGCGGCAGCAGGTGGGTGCGCACGGCTGCTTGCAGCATACTGCAGCGAGGCGTGTGGGGCAGAACAGGTGAGACGGGTGGCAGGGCACCAGTGCAGCTTAGTGCCAACTTGCTTGCTTCAGCCGGTGCTTGAAACAGACCGCCGCTGCCACTCAATCCAAGCCGACAACGACACTAGCTCCGCCTCACCGCGCAGCCTGTGCGTCCCCGATGGGCAGCACCACCGCCCGGACGGGGACCTCCAGCTCTCGCAGCACTGGCTGCAGCTGCCCGTCTGCGCCGCGGCGGAACATGTCCCCAAGGCCCATGCCCTGCGTGCTGCTTGCGTCTGCGACAGGTGCGCGGAAACGGGGGGAGAAGGGAGGGGTCTTGATGATGCCAGCACTTTGGGCAAGCATGCAGCAGCAGACACAGCACCCAGGTGCATGACCAACTTTGTGGCATTGCGCCACATGGTAGCAACCTTGCTGGTGCCAGCACCCACCTAGCACCAGACCGCGCTCCAGCAGGGCAGTCTCCATGGCGTCGTACAGCTGCCGCCTTGAGTGGAGGTACCGCACAGCTGCCGCTGCGCCTGCTATGCCTGCTTCGCCGCCCATCGCGCCGCCCCCGCCAACCTCTCCTGCCGCCCCGTCCCCAGCTGCCTGCTTGCCCTGCACGCCGATGCGGCGGCCCTGTGCATCTGGCAGAATTCCAGCCGCCTCCAGCAGGGCAGTGCACATTGCAGAGCTGCTCTGTGGGCCCGACTTGAGAGCACTGCAAGGGGGCGGTAAGGGGAGGAATCGGCACACATTCTGGGCTGCAGAGCTTGGAGTTGGCCAAGCATCTTGCATGCGCGCATGCAGGTGGGTGCTCAGCCGTCGTGTCTTGCAGCACATCTCAGCAGGCACCAGGCCAGCGGCACGCACGTTTTGAAGCTGGGGTAGCCCTGCTCCTCGTGCTGCGCCAGCTCAGCCTCCCACTCCTTGGCAGCCCGCTCCGCCAGGTGCGCCTCCAGGCGCCGCAGCTCCAGCCACCCCACTGCAAGCGTGGTGCATGTGACCAAACGGGGGTTCACTGGGTGCGACGTGGGTGCAGGCGTGCAAGGCTGCAGCGGCGGAGCGGGAGGGCAGCAGGCATGGCGGGCACAGGCCTGCGCCGCTGCAGCGCAATGCTTGCCTGCACGCTCTAGCGGCTGCATTAGTAGCTCCTGTGCTCACCTACAACTACCACCAGCAGCGTCAGTGCGAGGTATGCCAGGGGCAAGGTGGAGGCCTTGGAGCGGCCATGGCGCCCGACACGCGGCATCGCCTGCCGCCGCTGGAGGGGCGCTGGGGGTGCAGGGCGGCCGTCTAGGATAATCGTGTGTCGCTTCGAATTCAGCGTGGGCCGCTGCGCGGGGCCAGAGGGCGTGTATGCGGCGGCACGGCTGGAGAGCCGCCGCTGGAGGAGCTTTGATGGCTCTCTCGCTGCACTAATAGATTGTGCAATGTGTGAGGGTGTGCAGAAAGCGCCACAACTCTGCAGCCCCAGTGCACCCCGAGCGCATTGTCAGCCCATGCGAGCTGCGTCCACATTATGAGGTGCAGGCTTGCCCAGCCGCCTGCCAGGCACTCATCGAGCTCAGATCGCGCCCTCCCCCGGCCCCGATCACCCCGCGCAGCCCCGCCTGAAGCCCTGCTCCCCACCCTTGCCGCCCCACGGTCCGCCATCTGCTGATCATCGGCGTAGCAGCAGTGAGCGATCGCACGGGGAGGCGTTGGGGGTCGGCAGCTGCCATACAGCCCTTGACCGCCCTCCCTGCACCTCCTGCTCAGCGCCCTGGCCCAGCTGCAGCGCCTGCATCATCCCCGCACCCCAGATTCGCCATGCGCCTGCCCGCAAGCTGACCACCGTGCGTGTCTTGCTGCCCCGCCGCCGCCACCGCTGCAGGTCGCGCCGGCTCCCTTCTCTCTCATCGGCAGTAGCGCAGCGGCAACAGCAGCAGCATGGCGGCAGCCAAGCAGTCGGTGACGCTGGGGCAGCGCCTGACGGCGCTGTGGAACAGCCCCACTGGCCCCAAGACCACGCACTTCTGGGTGCGCTCATTGGGCCTGCCCTGCGTTTGGGGCGACATGGCAGCGGCACCCGGCCGTGCCCGACTGCGCTCGATCATGAGAGTAGCCATCCCTTGCTGTGCATGGCTCATGCGCATCATGCGCCATCGCTGATGCCTTGTTTTGCGGCTCTGCTCCTGCCGCAGGGCCCGGTGGCCAACTGGGGCTTTGTGATTGCGGTGAGAATGGCGTTGGGTTGGTATGCCTGCTGGGGCATGGCTGGCGACATGAGCTGCCCAGCAACGCCAGCTGTGGAAGAGTGCCGTTGCTCTGTGCACTCTGTCGTGCAGCGAGACCCATTTGCTTCATGACACGGCACCATGCCCAGTTGCCATGGCGCTTGGCAATGGTGTTCATGGGCATGCCGTGCACAGCACATGCCGCCCGCCGCGTGCGCACGTCCTGCTGGATCCCTTGCTGTGTTCAACATGCTGCTGGTCTCCTGCTGTTGTCTTCACAGGGCCTGATGGACACCGCCACCAAGCCGCCCGAGGCCATCAGCCGCAACATGACGGCCGCCATGTGAGCGCTGCTGCTGCACGCTCCGGGGACGCTGCTGCTGCTGTCCATGAGTTCAACCCTGGGTTGCGGCCAAGCCTGCATGGCATGGCAGCAGCTTCATGTTGGAAAGCATTGATGGTAGTGGCTGTATGGCAGCTGGAAATTGCAGGAATCGTGCTAACTCACAGCTGCATGAGTGCTTGTTATGGGGAAACGGAATGGCCATGGCACGGCATGGCATGGCACAGTCGTGGCGACTGTGCCTGCACATGGCATGGCATGGCGTAGCTGTGCGCATTGCATGGCATGGCATGGCATGGCGTGGCATGGCATGGCATGGTTGTGTCTGGCATGGCAGGGACATGGCACGTTGCATCCTGCTTGCAACTGTACCCCGCTTCAAGCTCTCACCCTTTCACCCCCTTCACCCCTCACCCTGCTTTCAATCCCCCTCCCAAATTGCAGGTGCGTCTACTCGGCACTGTTCATGCGCTTTGCCTGGGCCATCCAGCCCCGCAACTACCTGCTGTTCGCCTGCCACTTCTCTAATGAGTGAGTTAGGGAGGGAAAGTGAGCATGCCCGCCCTGTTTGTGTAATTGTGTGGCATGCCGGGTGGCTGCTGTGCGCCTGCCGCGTCTTGAAGGAGTGAGCGAGGGTGTTCAGTTGACAGATCAGTTTGCTGTTGCCTGCACGTGCAGTGAATCGTCCCTTCCCCACGGCTTGATTTCATCTCTACCTGTGGCTTGCTGCTTGCCGTCTGCTAGCCCACTCTGCATGCAAGTCCTGCTGATGCAAGCTTTCGCTTTCCGCTCTGTGCCCGCAGGTGTGTGCAGCTCAATCAGATGCGGCGGTGGGCCTCGGTGCAGCCGTGGGCGGAGGTGAGAGGCCATGCCAGCTGGGATGCTCAATGGTGGCCGCACCGCTTGTCTTTGCCAAGCGAAAGTTGCCTGTATGGGAACGGCGGCCTGCAAGCTACCTGACAGTCTGCCTGTTGCATTTTTTGCTCACTGCCTGTCTATCCCTTCATCCCCTCGCCCCCTCACAGAGCTACGGCTTTGCGGCCAAGGGCGCAGCCAGCAGCAGCGCTGTCAGCAAGTGAGCGCGCAAGCGAGGGAGTAAGAGGTCCCACCCTCAGCAGGCAACTCGAGTGCCTGCGTTACGTGCCGGCGCTTGATGTGCCGGCCAGAAACAGCGGTGGCCGGTGGCCCGCCAATAAATGCCTCCCGTGTACTCTGCTTGATGCGCCGCCTGTCTTGCATTCTTTTGTACCATGTAGGGCTTGCTTTTCCCAGTTAGACCGCCGTTTTCACGCTGTGCTGCCCACTGCTCATGCCGCTGCACTTTTGCCCGTGCGCGCCCCATCGCCTTGCTCATGTCTCACTCACACTGCAAGTGTAACGGGGTGCTGGGGCTGCAGGCACAGGGCCGCAGCGTCATCATGTTGTCACAGCCTGCTGTCGCGCGGATGCCCTAAGCTTGTGAGACGCCTGCTTGGAGTGGCGTTTGTTACATGGCGACACAGATCGTTGCAGAAACAGCAGGGGGATGGTTGGGACGCTGCGCCCACACGTGCATGGGCCGCATGACACGATGGGAACTAAATGCTGACAGGGTCACCGCTTCTTCTTGTGCTTCTTGTGGAACTGCGGCAGGGTGGAGGGACAGCAACGAGGGAGTTGTTAGCTTTGGCAGCAATGAGTGGAGCGAGTTCCTAGTCTGCCAGCATGGCACTCGGGCTGCAGCAGGGCAAGTCAGGACCAGTGCGCTTGGGCAGCCCGCCGCCGCAGTGCGATTGTGAAGCGGGCACTGCCCCACAGCGCAGCACAGCACAGGCAACCTGCTGCCGGTGCCCTGCCCACCTGGTTTGCTCCAGCCAATGGGTTGGCTCGCTTCCTACAGCAGGCAGGTGGGCGGGCAGGCAGGCAGCGGGGAGTGAGGCAGCAGGCACATGCACCCAGGCAGGCAGCCAACAGCAACAGCTGAAGCCTGCGGCAGTGCCACGGACCACGCTCAGCGCACTCCTGGCCATCCCGCCTCACTTCTGCCCCTTCACGATGCCCTTCGTCGCTGCCATGCGCTGCTTGCGCAGCTTCTTCAGCAGCTTGCCAGGGTTGGCGGCGGTGGTCCTGTGCCACAGGAAGCAAGCGCGGGTCGCGAGCACACAAGTTAGGTGGGTGCAGCTGCAGCACAGCCCTCCAACCCCCAATAGGCGGCACCGACCGCGGTGCCGGCCGCAGCGAGCCCTCAATGGCGCAGCTGGACGGCGCCGCATGATCTCACAACATGCAGGTGCTTGGAACACCACAGCAGCAGCAAGCTCACCCCGCATCCCCGTCCACCGCCATGGCAGCATCGCCGCCCTCCTGCTGCAGCCCGTCCATCGCTGCCGGTCCAGCCCCTTCGCCGCCGTCTCCAGCGTTTGGCCGCGGCGCTGCCAGCACTGCCGCCAGCTGCTCCTGGGTGGCGGCCTCAGCTTCCAGCTGAGCGGGGGCCTTGACCACCTCCTGCCGCTTCAGCGTGCGGAACCGCCGCTTGGACTTGCTGCGCAGGCCCTTGGCCATGGCTGCTGCTTGCTTGCGAAGCTGAAGGCCTGTGTTGCAGCGGAGGTGCGTGCAGAGGGGGGTGTCAGCTGCGCACTGGGGCGCTGGCGGCACCCCGCCGGTGGCGGCAGCAAGCGCCGGAGGGCCGCTGCCCTGCATGCATGTCTCATACCGACTGTGGCGCTCGCAAGCGTTCTCCGCAGGCTGAGCGGCGTGCGGGGAGGCCTGGAGTGCAGGCCAGGAGTGGGCTCGCGCGCTGGCGCTCGTTCCAGCGGCGACTGGTACAGCCAAAGCGCACCTCAAGGCTACTGGCAGCTGTCTGTATATAGCAATGCCGCTCCGAAGCTCCTGCCGAGCGCGCCCAAGTTGCCGAGCGCCGCTGCTGCGGACTGGGGGTGTTTCGCCTTTGCCTGGGTAACGTTCAGACTCACAGAGTGCGTTCACGATGCTGCGCCGCGGCCTCTCGGGCCCCATGCAGCGCCACGAGTGCGGCCGTCCAGTGAGCTCCTGTGCCTTTGGGTTTGCGTCAGACACACCAAGCATCGGCGTCGTAACCCATCCAAAGACGCGCGGCCGTCATCCCCCTCCTCCACCGTGAGTTGGCCAGTGGTGCGAGCGCCTGCCGTGGCCTGGCACCTCCAGGATCGCCCTGTTGTCATGGCATGCTGTCACGGGCGCGTAGCACAGGGCGCCGTGATGGCTGTTGCAGGCGATGTGAGCCCTGGCCACTGCCGCTGCTCACCGCCGCCGCTGCCGCCTGCCGCCTGCAGTGCGTCGCCTACCCTCAGGAGACTTTAAGCCAGCCAGCCCTCACTTGTAAGCAGACCTGCAGCACTTTGCGCAGCACATGCGGTTAAGCGGCTGGCAGTCGAGGTTCTGGCAGCGTTACCGGCCAGGCGGCGGCGGCGCCCATGCGGCCGGCGGCGGCGGTGCCAGCAGCAGCGGCAGCAGCGGCGGCGGTGCCAGCAGCAGCGGCAGCAGCAGCGGCAGCGGCAGCGGTCCGAAGCGGCCGCTGTTCGAGGAGCTCAAGGATGGCACGGCGTATCTGCTGAAAGCCATGGCAGCCATCTACCTAGTTCGGGAGTACCTTGTGGAGTTCATGGTGGTGAGAGCATCGGTGGGAGCTGAAATTTGTGGCCTTGCAGCGGTGGGCTGGCATTTTGTCATTGCACGGTGGGGTGGCTCGAAGCCTTGCTGTGGTTGTGGGCTGGCGTGTTGAAGGAGAGAGCGGCTGGCTTGAGCGCTGCCGGGTGGTGGGGGCTGACATTGATGCTGCGCTGGTGGGCCTGCAGCGGGCCCGGCCGCCGCACCCAGCCAGCGACCTTGCACAACGAATGCCCCCATGCAGTGCATCGGCCCCTCCATGCTGCCCCCGCCCGACCATCCCTGCGGCAGGATCTCTCCTGCCAAGCAGCTCGCTGCCTCGTGCCTGCATATGCACCAACCCCACCGGCCTTCCCATGCGCCCATGCAGTGCATCGGCCCGTCCATGATGCCCACCTTCAACCCCCGGGGCGATGTGACGCTGGTGGAGCACGTGTCGGTGTGGACCAACAACATCCAGGTCGGCGACGTGGTGCTGGCGCGCAGCGCGCAGGTGAGGCTGTGTGGCTGCATCCAGATTGTTGGAGATGTGGTGCTGGCGCGCGGCGCGTAGGGGAGGCTGTGTGGCTGCCTGTCCCCTGGATGACACCTACTGCTTGCAACAGTGGTGGGCATTCAATGCTGACAGCATGCCCGTGGACAAATGCACCGGGGAGTTGAGACACGGATGGGATTCAGCTGTACCGCAGCCTCTGGCAGCACCAAGGGCACTGCAGCTGATGAGATGCCTTGTCCGCTCTGCCTGCAGGACCACGGCATGTGCTGCTGCTGCTGCTGCTGCTGCTGCCTGCTGCCCCAATTCTGACTGTGTTGTACCTCTCTGCCTGCAGAACCCGCGGCACGTGGTGATGAAGCGTGTGCTAGGCATGGAGGGCGACACGGGTGCGCTGATATTTTACCTTGTTTGACACATCTTTTTTGTCGCGTTTGCAGCTCTGTGGCGCTGCCGCTGATACACACCTCTTTGCTGGCGCGGCTGCCGCTGGTGCCTGCTGAGCTGCATGCACACCTGCCGCCTATGAAGCCTCTGCCAGCACCCACAGCTCACTGCACTGTAGCCCACCATGCCACGACCCCCATCTGCCTGCCGCGCAGTGTACATCCCATCGGCCACCAAGCTGGGGCTGGGGCGGACCGTGGAGGTGCCCCGAGGCCACGTCTGGCTGCAGGTGCGCGCTGGCCTAGCATAGTCTGTCTGGTCTGTGTGTGCCTACTGCTTAGCTCCAGCCTTGGTGCCTGGACTGGCAAGATTGACATTGCCTTGGTTGGTGCGACCACATGGCCGCACATGCTGGGATGGGTGCGGGTGCTGAGGCACACACCCTATGTCGTGTTCGTTGCTTCAACTTCCATTCAGGGCGACAACTTTGCCAACTCAACCGATAGCCGGCACTACGGGGCGGTGCCATACGCACTGTTGCGGGGCCGCGTATTCCTCAAGGTAGGCGCAGCTCCTGAGGCACTTAGTTTGGGCCTGCGTCTCATTGCTACGGCAGGCCTGTTCGATGTTAGGCTGTGCTGCGGGGGGCGGGTGTTCTGCAAGGTTGGCTCAGCTACCAGCAGATGTTTGTCTGGCATGGCAACTGCCTGCAATGCGGCGCTCACGGCAGGCTTGGTTTCCATGCGGCACTCACCCCTTCCCCTACCACCTCATGTACAGGTCTGGCCGCCATGGGAGGCGGGCTTGGTGGAGAGAGGACTCGACCTACAGCCCTGGCAGGCAGAAGAGCTGGAGCGGCAGCGGCGGCAGCGGGCGGCAGAGGAGGCCGAGCAGCGGCGACGGCTGGCGCGCAGCCGATAGCGGTAGCACGTGCAGAGGCACAGGCGGGCGCTTGCTTGCGCTCCCTGCTGGCTTCATGCATGTATTGGCGTGTGTATTCCTGTCCGCTGCCTCGCCCACACTCGCTGCCATTGTATGTCTCCGCATTGTGAACTGTTCTACAAGTCTCTAAATTGAAAGGAATGGATTGTCTGGTCACGCAAGCAAGCAGGGCTGGTTGGCTTGAATGAGGATATGGGATGAGTGAGGGCATGAGATGGGCAGAGGGATTGAGTGGCAGTGGGATCTGATTTGCCCAGTGAAATGATGGTGCATGTGCGAGCGTCGGCTCGGCAGCATATGGTGCGGGAGAATGGAGTGCAGTGAGGTGTGTGTGAGGATGTTCGTTGGAGCAGTGGGACCGTCCCACTGTGACAGGAAGAATCCGGCCTGGGTGGGGCATGGCTGCCCCTTCAAATGCCCCAAGCTAGCTGGCTAGCTGCCCGCCACGCAGACTGTTCCTTGTCACTGTTGCGGCCGTGCCGCTTCTGCCTGGCGGCCCGCCTAGCTGTTGGGTGAGCACTCCCGCCAGGCCGCTCCCTGAATGGAGCTGGGCGTGGCAATGGGGCAGCTGGTGCCTCCCACCGTGTAGCAGTGCCACATCAGGTTGCGGGGGAAGGCGTTGCGGCCGTGCTGCTTGCAGCCCTTGCGGTTGGTGGGCACGCCGCCGCTCACTCCATCCTCAGAGCAGGCGCAGCGCGGGTCGGCCCCGGGCTGCGGGTCCTTGACGGTGACGGTGATGGGCGGAATGACGGTTGGTGGGGGGCTGGGGGCAGCCGGGGGC
>VIYQ01001801.1:0-15524 GCA_009928355.1 Chlorella sp. CH2018 | reverse complement strand
CCTTTCAGATCGTCATCTGCGTTTTCGTGGCCGGTGAGCTGGCCGGATTGCAGCAATGCTGGCAGCACGCCGGATGCAACGCACGCAAAACTGATGCGATAGAAGCAGCCCGTTCTGGGCCGCCTAGCGGCGCAGTGCCCCAGCTGGGCTGCAACCCACCCCTCCACCTGCAGGCTTCGCTTGGAGCTGGGGACCCCTGGGCTGGCTGGTGCCCTCGGGTGCGGTGGGGCAGAGTAGCGACACAGTTGTGGCTGCCTTGCTTGCATTTCAGGCAGTGATCAGCAGCTGCCTAGGCAAAGCACTGACCAGGCCAGGCCTCTGCCCACCGGTGCACCAGCACCGGTGGAACAGCAGACCTCGACGTGTGCACGCCCTGCCTGCTGCACTTCTGCTCATTCTGGTGGCCTTTGATCAATGCCTCCCTGGTCGAGCAGAGATCCAGACGCTGGAGACGCGCGCCGCCGGCATGAGCGTGGCCGTGACCATCAACTTGTGAGTTGTTGGTCCGGGTATCAACAGGGTGTGGCTGAGTGGAGCCGCCGGCCTGCTGGCCAGCATGGCGGGGTGATGCAAGCCAGCGTGTGCCACCCTGCCTCATGAGCCGCATTGATCAACCGCGGCGATGGACTGCATCAGCGGCTGGCCACTTGTCGACGTCTCTGATGACTCCAAATTCCCAACCCCTCGCACCCACGATGCAGCCTGTTCTCCTTTGTGGTTGGCCAGTGCTTCCTCAACATGCTGTGCTCCATGAAGTGGGGTGAGCCTTCGGGCGCAGCAACTTGCAATGCATGGGGACCATGCGGTTGCATTTCCTGCATGCCCTGCTGGGGCAGAAGCAGCAGACAGCTTCCAAACGACAGCCAACGAGGCAGGGGTTGCGGGCACGCTGACGGCGGTGAACAGGGGCATGCTGCATGGCAGGTGCAGCTGGGCCCCGCGCTGTTCTGCAGCGCAGTGGCAATACCCCCAGGCTCAGCCAGCCCTTGAGGCTCAAGCCCGAGCGACTTGGCATCGCCGTCCTCGTAAACGCGCTTGGTTTCCCACTTCCTATTGCTCCGCAGGCGTCTTCATCTTCTTGTGAGCTGGTGCACATACAAACAGGGGCCATATGCATGCAGCACACTTGCGGGCGTGCCGGCCGCATGGGGTGTTATCGGTGCACAGAGCAGGCTGCGCGCTGGGGCGCCATGCTGGCAGGCATGAGCCGCGCGTGCACGTGGGCGCCAGTGCATGCCTGCCCACAGCCGAACATGTGCTAGTTTCGGCACTCACCGCGCCTGCTGTCCTGCCCCTTCCTTCCTTCTACGAAGCGCCGGCTGGGTGGCGCTCATGTGAGCTGCTGCTGCGCCTGCCGCATGCACTGCTGCACGTATGGCTGCGCACCTGCGCTTAATGTATGAGGCCGCAGCTACTGTGCAACGTGCTTCACCTGAGCAGCCTGCCGAGTGCTATCCAGCGGTGCTGCCAACAGAGCAGCCCCACTGGCGCACAGAACAGGCCCCACATGCACACCCACCGCATTGCTGCAGGACGGTCTTCATCATCTTCTTCCTGCCGGAAACCAAGGCAAGTGCCGTCCGGCATGCGGCATGCGGCGTGCGGCATGCGGCATGCGGCGTGCTGCTGTGCATGCTGAGTGCTGCTGTGCATGCTGAGTGCGGGCCTCTCTCTAGCTCTCCCGCTGCCCTGCGGCTGGTGCCGCCGGTGGCGCTCGCGCACGCTTGTCCACATACGCTGCCCGCGTTGCGGGGCCCCGCTTACACGCCTGCCGCGGCGGGGCGCTTGCAGATGGGCTCCTTCCAAGCCATGCCATGCATTCTGCGTTCTCCTTGCAGGGCGTGCCCGTGGAGCGCATCCACGTGAAGTTTGCCAAGCACTGGTTCTGGGGCAAGTGGATGGGACCCGCCGCCGCACAGGTGCGCGCCCCTGCTATCATGGCATGATGCCAGGGGCACAAGCCCGGGCTGGCCAAGGGCGGTGTTGCCTTTCCAATGGGCTGGTCTGATTGTCTCCGCATGACGGTTGTCCAGGCAGCGGGGCATTCGCCCCTCTACCACAAGTTGGTTGCGCTGCTGGCCCGTACATTACAACACACCCATCTACTCTGCAGATCATTGAGCGCGACGAGACGCGCACCGCCTCCCGCAAGGCCGCACAGCTGGAGACGGCTGCCCACCCGGCGCCGCCGCCGGTGCGCCCGGCGCCCGAGGTGCAGGCTGTGGTGTAATGGCCATGCACCGCTGATGGCTGCAACCGCAGCTCAGCCGCCAGCAGCGGCGGCGGCGCCGAGTGCAGCCATCTAAACCTGCGAACACAGGCACCGCATGTGCTGCGGCGCCGCGGCAGCAGGTGACAGAACCCAACCAGCCAGCAGCGGCATCAGCCAGTAAGCGCAAGACGCTGAGTGCTCGCTGCTGGCATGCAAATGTTTCTTCGCAGCCAACTCACCGTGCTGGGGGCTGCTTGGCAGGCGATGTGCACAGCACAACACAACCTGGTGCCCTCCGCTGCCCCCAGCTGCGGTGCCTCAAACTCAACCCCAATCTCAACCCCAAGACCATCTGCGCAACACATGTATCAATACACCGTTCCTTGCATGCCTGCCAACAACCGTTCCTTGCATGCCTGTTGCTGTCCATCCATGGACACGCCTGCCTGCCTCCAGTTGCTGTCCTGCTTTTGACATTCCCCACGTTTGGCGCCCGGCCCGCCAACCCCAATCCGCTTTCCTGCTCTGTCTACTAGACAGAGTATGCGCCGTCAGGCCACAAGTTGTTTGCACAGGGTGTGCTTGACACTGTGAAACATGCATGCTTGAATCAAGTGACTGATCAGAAGGGATCACCATCCGAGCCATCTGATCCGTGGACCCCTCCGTTTGCTTCATTCGCTTGCTCTTCTGCCGCCGCCGCTGCCTCCAAATCGGCAACCAGCGCTGCCGCCTGCTCGCTGCCCGGCTGCAGGCGCAGAGCCTCCTCCGCATCGAATAGAGCGTGGTGCACCTGGCCGGCCGCCCTGTGAAGCTCTGCTCTCCGCAGGTGTGCTGCCGCTAGGTCCGCTGCAGCAGCGTTGTCCTTCCCGCCGCCGCTGCCCTGGAGCCTCTGAACCTCAGCTGTCACTGCCTGCAGCTCCTCACTTGCACATCCCGCCCGCTGACCTGCACAGGATGCATGCCGCGCTTTGCATGGCTGCTGGGCTCGCGGGCTGCCCTGTGCTTGGCCGTGCACCACAACCGTCACGCCGTGCCCGCTGCGGCAGATGCGCCCGCCGCTGTCGCCGCCGCTGCTGCCTGCTGCCGCTTCGTTCCAGCCGCCGCTGTGTGCGAGGCGGCGCTGCAGCTGCTCATCGTATATAAGCCGCTCTGTCGGGTTGGACAGCACAGCATGTGCCGCCTGCACGCGGTCAAAAGCCGCTCGATCGCCGCCCTTGTCCGGGTGCGCCGCCGCCACTCTGCGCAGGTAGGCCCGCCGCACCTCGGCTGGCGTCGCGCCCGGCGCCAGTCCCAGCGCCGCATAGTGCGTGTCCTCCGGGAGCGTTGGGGAGGGAGAGGGGCCTGCGGAGCAGGGGAGAGCGCAAGGGGCACCGCGCTGAGGGCCGCCCCCTCCTCTTCCGTGGCTTGGGCGCCCGCGATCGTCATGATACACCGTTGCGCACCTGGTGCGCTGCCAGGAGCGGGCGCTGCGCCCGCCCACGAGTAGCGCTCCCGGTCGCGAACGTCCGCCTGCCTCCAGTCACTGGTCGCTGCCATGATGAGTTCCAGGGAGTGCTAGATTACGGCACAGGAAGCCACGCCCTCCCCAGGGCTCCGCGGGGGGCGTAGCACGCTGCCCGCCGCACGCTGCCGCCGCCGCTGCTGCCGCTGCTGCCGCCCCAGCGCATGCCACTCGCCGTATGTTACATGAACGCCAGCAAGCGTGTGAGATAGGAACAAGGTACAGGAAGATCTCAGGCAACATGAAGGGGCATGGCAAAAGTCAATGTGCACAAATGCTCGCAGCAGCCGGCTTGCGAACCAGCCGCTCATCCCAGCTTGAGCAGCAGGCTCCACAGGCAGCCGCCCAGCAGGGCTGCCTGCGCCAGCGCCAGCAGCACGGAGACCAGGTGCACGTAGGGCGGCGGCAGGGAGCGGTTGGCCGTGGACTCCTGCAGCTCTTGCACGTAAGCCTGCTGCCGGGGGGTGAGCGCAGCAGGCTCAGCAGCAGAGGCAATCAGTGCTTTGCCTCGGAGATCCAGGGCCGGGAACACAAGGCCCAGCTCCAGCAGCAGGATGGCGGCAGCGCCCACCAGCATCCAGCCACCGCCGCCGGCCAGCACGCTGAGCCCGCTGCGCACGCTGCCGCCGCCGGCGGACCACAGCAGGCCGCAGGCGGTGAGCGCACAGGCGGTTTCCATTGCGTACTGGCCGCGGAATCTGCAGGTCAGCAGGTGGCAGAATGCGGAAAGGCATCGGTCGAGGACAGAGCCAGCACGGGTTCTGTTGCCCCCAGCGGGGCTGCCGAGCTTACAATGAACTTTGCCACAGGGAGCCCATCTGACACCATGCTGCCGCCCCAAGCCGCAGCATGCTACATGTCCTCTGAACCACAAGCCAGCTGCACAGCTCACACTCGGCGGCCCACATCCACGCCCACGTGGCGCTCCAGCAGCGGTGCGCGGAACTGAGGATGGGGCAGGCAAACGGCGGCATGAGGGCCTCGGCAGGGCAGCTGGCAAAGGGTTGTTAATTGGGCTGGGCACGTCGGCCACAGCCCGCAAGCTTGCTCCGCCGCAGGACGTGCTGGCCTGCTGCAACTTGTGGCGCTGGGCGCAGCAGAGCTGGCATGATAGGCAGCAGCTGCCCTCACCTTGACCCATGCCTCCATCAATGAGATGCTGCTGACCACGGAAAACCAAATGGCGGTGTCCTGCATGGAGCATACGAGCATGAGGAGAATGCGCTTGCCCATTCCAGCCACGGTATGCAAGGAGCAACGACTAGCACCTGCTCTACAGCGGGCCACCCAGGCTGGCGCAAGTTGGCAGGACTGACAGGCACGGATGCACAGCTGGCGGCAGCCGCCAGTTGTACGCACACATGCGCGGACATTCAAAGCAGCCGCAGCATGCACGTAGTTCGTGCGTCGTTCCGCCTTGAAGCATCTCTCACCACCAGCAATAGGAGGTCCGGCCGCACGCCTGCACCCAGTGCCGCCCACGAGGCGCCGCCAAGAATGCCGCTCCAAAACAGGGCGAGGCCCGGCGCGTGCCGCATGCTGGCTCCCTCAATCGCCGCTCCATCCTCATCTCCCCGCTGTGCTGCTGTGACGGCCGGCTTCATGCAGAGCTGCGCGGCAGCGGTGCAGGGGGTATGCTGGAGCGGTCAAGGCAGGCGGTGGCGGCAGGCGGCGGCGGCGGCAGCGGCAGCGGTAGCTGACGTCGGGCCTTGGCGGGCCCTCAGGACTCTCGACAGTTTACAAACCGTCCTTCACACTCACTGGTCGGCGCGGCGCGGCTGTGTGAGCAGCCAGGCCTTGGCCAACCCTGGGCCGCGCCTGCAGCTGGGACGCACCGCAGGCAGCGTGTGGCGCCCTGCTCAGCATGGCGACGCCGAATGAGGCCGCAGCAGCCTCGCCTACTTTTGGACCCCTGCCGCCGCCGCCCACGCGGCGCCCGCACGACGCCCGAAGGGGCGAATTGTTCCGGGCGTGCTTCAACACTTCTCGTGCGCGATATTACATCCTGGCAAGACGGAAAAGTAGCACAAGGTACACGTGAATTGAAGAACTGGGGAAAAACTACACAAATGGCAACGCCATTCACATGGTGGAGGTGGAGAGGGGCGGACAAGGAGTGGCTGAAAAGGAAGCTGAAGCCGCTGCTTCATTCGCTCTACTGACTCAAGTGCAAAGACGTGAAGGGGAGAAAATAAATTTCGGCAACAGTGTATGGCTTGATGCAACAGGTAGCATGCATTCTGTCCGCGCTGTTTATCCAAGTGGTCGGGGTCGTCTCACTACGCCCGCCCCCAGCCGTATGCAATGGGTGCACTGCACAGGCAGGGTGTGCGCTGGCTGCACCGTTTATTCAAGCGATCGGATACTCTCAGTGCACCCCCAGCTGCATGGCATGGTGCAGGCGGCACATGCCCCAGATGATGCTGATGAGCAGCCACCAGGCAATGCCCCGCTGCCAGCCCGCCAGCGACCAGCGCATCTCAAGGTCAGCGCTGAGCTGGCGGGCAAGCTGCTGGGGGGCTGCTGCACTGGTCGCCGCAAGCTGCCGGCCGCGCTGGGCATCCTGCGCCACAGCTGGCGCCATCCAGCTCCGGCCACACAGCTCTCGCATACCAGCTTCTAGCAGCAGCGAGGCACGGCTGGCGGCGGCACGGGCGCTGCCCCACACGCCGCGCGACTTATAGCTGCTGCCGACGGCATGGGCGCCGCTGCTGCCGCTGCCCCTGCTGCCGACGGCATGGGCGCGGCTGCCACCGCCAATGTTTCTGCTGGCGCTGGTGCTGGCGCTTTGCCGCCGCTGCTCCCAGGCCTGCAGCGAGGCTGGGGGTTCGGTCCACACCAGCACCGCCAGCGGAAGCACCACACCAACCATGATGAACAGGAAGCTCAGGAAGGACTCACAGTCCAGCGTAGCGCTGTGCTGCTGCAGCGGGGAGGCGGCCTGCCCAATGCCGCCTGCAGGGGACGGTGGGCAGCGGCAAGGAAAGGCTCAGTCGCCAGCCGTGGGGTGCGCTGCAGCAGTCCTACCTGCGCGCTTGCAAGCCGCTGTCTAGCAGGCGCAAAATGCAGGCCTGGTCACCTGGCAGCACCCCAGGCTGAAGCATGCCCTGCCTTTCGCTGCCCTGCTCACCCATGCAGTGCTGTCCCCGCCCAGCCAAGCGCTGCTATCCCTGCCCCAACCTCGCGCCTGGCAGCAGCGGGCTGGCAAAAGGCGCAGCAGCCAGCCCCCATTATGGAAGCATGCACGCGCTGATTTGATTCAAAAGAATCGCACCTGGCAGCAGCATGCCGGCGAGGTGCAGCAGATCGTGCACTCCACGCATGCGATGTTGGGTCAGCGGATGCGTGGTCAGCGCAGAGGAGCAGAGCGAGGGGTTGGAGCGCACCATGCCCACGCTGTACAGCAGCAGGGCCTGCGGAAGATGGGGAGGGCGGGTGATCAGGGTTGGTTAACACAGGAGTGCACCTCAGGAGGGGTTGGCAGTGCCCCATACCCACGATGTACAGCAGCAGGGCCTGCGGAGAGGGCAGGCCAGAGGGCCACCCGCATGCAGTGGGAAAAAACAGTGCCGTGTATGCATCAACAGCCAGTGAACATCAAGCGCTCACCAGTTGTGGCACGAGGCCCAGCATTGAGAGGGGCACCATGACTGCGCTGGCCACCACTGCCACCAAGCGGCCGCCTGCAAAGCGGAAGCCAGGAACTCAGCCCGTCAGTCCAGTGGAGAACGTCAGGGCTGGTGGGCCAGGCAGCCAGCGCAACTGTCCTTTGAGCTGAGAGCGAGCAACACCAAGCCGAGCAAGCAGCCACGCACCCCAGATGATGCGCAGCACGTCTTTCAGCATGCCTCGCATCCCCGGCTGCGCCGTGCCTCCCAGCACTTTCTGGATGCCTGAAAGCAAACGAAGAAGCAGTTGAATGAAGAGCGCATCGGCATGTGCATGTACCTGCAACCAGCGAGGCTGCCTTGCAGTTGCAAACCATGCATGCCGACAGCATGCACGCCAGCCGACAGGCGGGGTCAAGCACCCACATGGCGCTCGGTGCAAGCGCATGTAACCCTCCATGCAGGCACTCACCGCGTGGCTGGCGCAGGAGCGGGAAGCTGAAGAAGCCCACCCTGTAAATGCCCATCACCCAGGGACGGTGGCGGCAATACCACTCCTGCGGGCGGGCGAATGGTGCAAGGACACGGTGCGGTGGGCGGGTGGTTGAGGAGCCCGCTCAGCTGGCACAGCATGCAGGGGTCAAGCGGCATGCTGGGCGGGCCAAGAGTGCCGGCGGAGCAGCAGGTGTGGGGTAGAAATCAACCCGCCTGTGTGCACCCACCCGCCTGTGTGGGGCCTCACCGGCACAAACATGGGCAGGGCCCAGGGCCCAAAGGCGTAGACAACGGAGATCACGCGCTGCCAGCGCTCGCTGGCCGGCAGGGTGTGCCAGGCCAGCAGGGTTGTGACCTGTGTGCTACCGTGCTACACCAAAGGGGGAGAGAGGGGACACAAGTGTGGCTGGGAGGGGGGAGGGGGCACAAGCAAGGCGGGGGACAGCCGTGTGATGGGTTGGGGTGGTGATTGGGTCCCAGCCCGGCTGCGGTGCGTCTTCCGCTCCCTCGCCCACTGCTACCCCTCCCCGTCCAGTAGGCTTACGAAGAACAGGCTGAACAGTGCCAGCTTGCGGTCAAAGCTGCAGGCTTGGCGGGCCGCCTTGCGACGTCGGGCTGCCGCCGCCGCCGAGACTGCCGCCGGCGGCCGCGGAGCAGGAGGCCTCTGCGCTGGCCGCTGGTCGCCTGGCGGCATCGCTGCAGCACCCTCGTCGGCCTTGCCGCCGAGCGTCCCAGGCTCCACCGCGCTGGCAGCTTGCAGTGACATTCACGCACCAACGTCGCGCCTCTGCCTCCGTACGCGTGCTGTAGAGCAAGCACGCCGCGGCTGCAAGCTGCGGACGCAGCGCAGTAGCGTGGAAAGCGGACCCGCTGACCGTGGGCATGTGTGCTGGCCACATGGTGCGGCTCCTACCGGCCAACTTGGATGGCCGCGACAAGCGCCCTTCCACGGTGCACCGAGCATCACAAAACTTGCTGTCACAAAACTTGCCACTGCATGCTGTCACATTGCTCACAGCCGCACCGCACTGCATTGCCGCTTCGCGCAGCAGCACAACCTGTCCAGTCGGTTCAAAACTTACACAGCGGAAAGGAGAGCAGTGATGATGCAGGTGTATGACAAACTGCTGCAGGACGGCGAGCGCTCAGGCCCCGGGGAACCGTCCTGAGTATGGACAGCAGCTGGCAATGGTGCTGGCACCGCGCCAGCAACCCTCGGCCGGTCTGTGTGTGGGGACGCCTCACTTGGGTGCCGGCGCGCCAGCACCCACCTTGCCCTCAATCTGCTGCTCGGTCAGCATCTCCACCTTGTAGTCGGCGGGCACGTCCCACGGCTTCCACTCTGCAGCGCAGGGCAGCAGGACGAGCATGCCATGTCAGCAAGAAGCGCGCCAAAAGCTGCAGCAAGTGGCCCGCACGCCTCTGCCGTTGCAGCGCAGTTGGCAAAGGTGGGCCGCACCCGCCAAAATGGGGACAGTGCATCAGTCGCTCATTGCGCATGCCGGCGCATCTCATCGGCTGGCAAGCATTCGCACAGCAGAGCGCAACAGCCGCGCACCCGCCGGTTTGGAAAACCAACCAGCCTCAGCTCCTGCCTCGCACAATTCAGCGCGTGTGCAAGCACCACAGAGACCACAGAATCGTGACAGAGCAACCAACCCAGCGCGCACCCGCCATCTTGGGGATAAGGCTCAGCTCCTCCTGGCACAGCTTGATGTCCGACTCCAGCTGCCGCCCCAGCAGCTCCTCAACCTGCTCATCAGGCGAGTCGCTCTCCACCGCCGCCAGCTTCCACCGCACCGTCTTCTCCACGCTCCGCCGGTACTCGGCGTCCGCGGGAATGACCTGCGTCGGCGGTCCACGATGCATCGGCAGTTGATGAGAGGCGGGGGGCCATGCTGTCCACAGGGTGCGCTGGCAGTGACGTGGCGCAAGCAGCGGGCACAGGTGTGCTTATGCCAGCAGCTGTGCTACACGGCGGCGGCGGCAGCAGCAGCAAACACATGTTGCCGCCCAGGCACAGCGGCATGCAGGCAGCACACCATTTCGCCATGCCCACTGCTGCTCAGCACTGCCTGCAGCAGGCAGCAGGCCCCCCTGCCGCACCTGGATGGCATCCAGCACCGCCTGCAGCTGTTCCTTCAGCACGTTGCGCGCATCCGGCACCTGCAGGGCAGCCCATGCAATGCGGCACACGTGTCCAGCGAGGCCGCGGCATGGCTGGCTGGCATGCAGCTTCAACGTTGCAATGGGCTGATCACGGCTGGAGGGCCCCGAAGGCGGCGCTGCTCAAGCGGCCCTGACTGTATCGGTCTGCCGTCAGTTGTGTCGGGTGCATGGCCCTCACCAGCGGGAGGCCCACAATGCCGGTGGTCGTCTTGGCGCCGCGCACCGCCAGCAGCAGCGCGGGCGCTGCAGCGCCCGCCTGCACGGCCACCGCGGGCGCGCCCTGCGGCACAGGTGTGGCAGTTGTGAACAGGGCATTGAGCTGTGAAGGGCAGCTCGCAAACAGGCGCTCGGAGAGCACGACCGCCGCCGCCTGCCGCCGCCTGCCGCCGCTCCCACTTATCGGCCTGGCGGCCCCCTGGCGCGCCCTTGTGCCCCGCACCGGCCTCCTCTACCCTGCTCACCGCAGCCGCCAGCTGCTGGAGGAGCCGCTTGGAGGCGAGGCGCAGCATAGTCCCCAGCCCCGAACCCCGAGCCCTTGGGCCGCTGGCTGCTGTCTGCGGTAATCTGACGAGCTTGCAAGCCTGCTGGGCCGTCCCAAGGCCGCCTCAGGCTGCTCTTGGGGGCTTTCGGGCGTCGCCCTCGCTGACCGGGTCCCCCAGGCCGCCGATGCGTGGCACAGATCAATTGATGGCGGCCGATGATGGCTGGCGCACGCCGTGCAGGCCCGTTCACGCCCGCCCGCCCAGCGCATTGCCAATGCACAGGAGGCACGGCCTGGCTGCGGGCCCTCCGTGCTGCCAGCTGCCCCTGGGAATTGCTGTCTACTGTTTGCAGGGCGCCGCAGCCTCCACAAAGCCCAGCTGCGCCCGTCTGTTCCGCCGCTCCTCCTCTCCCTGGAGGGCCTCTCCCCGCTTGCCACCTCCCCTGGAGCGTGATACAAAGTACAAAGGTCACGCAGGCGACGCGGTCAGCGCCCACGGCGGCATGGCGACGGCAGCGGCGGCAGGCAGCGGCGCCCCCGCCAGCGGCGCCGCCAGCCCCACCTCGCAGGCGAGCGAGGCTGCCCGCGTCCAGCCCCGCTTGCACGACACCATGAAAACCCTATCCAGCACTGACCCAACAACCTCCCCACCCCTCGCCGCTGCTTCACCACCCGCAGGCCAGCGGCGCGCCGGCGCGGTCGGTGGGCGGCGCCAGCGAGGGCTTCAACCCCGCCGACATAGCGGAGCTGCGGGACAGCAAGCAGGAGCTCATCCTGAAAGTGCAAATGATGAAGAAGGCGCGTGACTGGGTGGCTGGCTGGATGGGCCGCCGCCATGGCGCCCACCGTGCCGTGGCATGGCTGGAGCGCACGCACTGGGGGTGCAGTATCGCAGGTGCCGTGGGCTGTAGAGTGATGTGCTGACGCCAGCCCAGTCAACAAATGGATGGATCCATCTGATCCCCCTGCAGGAGCTGGCGGACTGGCGGGTGCGCATGAACCAGCAGGTGGAGGGCTACCGGACAGACCTGACCTCGCTGCAGGCACGCATGCTGGCTGTGGGTGCGCCACTGCCGGCTGCGTGGTTGCGAGTGCATTCACTGCTGCGCCAGTCATTGCCCAGCTCAGCATGGGCTGACAGTTGGTGGGAGACAGTCAGTTGCCGCAGCCACGCTACTTGTAGTCTTTGCGCGGCCTTGACCAGGCGGTGGCCTTGCTTCTTGTGCGGCAGATCAGCCAGGCCAGAAACTGTCCCACCCTCCCTCCACCCTGCCTCACAGACAACCCTCACAACCGAGATGGGCAGCCTGCGCAGCGAGCTGGCAGACGTCAAGACGCGCATCCGGGCGCAGCTGGAGGCCAATGGGGAGGTGATAGCCAGCCTGCACGCCCGGGGCGATGCCGGCACGCGGGCTGAGCTGGAGGGGGCGGCAGTGGCAGCGGCGGCAGCAGCAGGCAGCCAGGCACGCGGGTAAGGCCTGTGATGCGCCAAGTTCCTCCCTTCTCGGCCCCCTGTACTCTACTGTAGCCTCCCTGTCTGCCTCCCTGTATGATTGATCTGCAGTAACGCTCTTACCACATGCGCGTGCCTGTGTTTGGGCCGCCGCTGCTAGTGCACACCTAGCTTCTCCTGTCACCAGTGTGCGACACTTTTTGCAGCCCGAGAGCAAGCATGTGATGCATGCAGGGACGCATGCGCCGGCTACAACAACTCATCTTCTGCCTCCATCTCCACATCATATGCTGGTGCTGTGTTCTCTGCCGCTGGCGGTTTATGCTGCACTGCCGCCGCAGCTGCCCCAGTGCCGCTGACGTCGTCTGCCACCTCAGCCCACCCCTCAGCTGCCAGCATTGCCTGCCAGCCGTGCAGGGTTTGCAGCCAAGGCCTCACAGCTGCCAAGTCCACATCTCCCAGCTGCAGCTGCAGAGCTTCTTCCAGCACTGCCTGGTGCAGCGGCTCTCCGTGCCAAAGTGCGAACGCAGCATAGCGTGCCGCCGCGGGGCTGGCCGCTCCGCACAGCACAGGCCGCTGCTGCTGGCTGCCGTTTCCACTCGCTGCCCCTGGTGGGGTGGCAGGGCCGGCTGCACGGCTGCCCGGGCCGCCAGCCTCTCCTGACTGCTGCACTGCAAGGTCTAGCAGCTGCTGCAGCGGCAGCTGCCGTAGGCAAAACAGCAGCCAGCCAGGTGCATCCAGCTGCAGCTGCCACACCTGCTGCCGCCGGTCTGCCGCCGCGGACGCCCATGAGGTAGGATCGCGAGCACAGGCATGCTCTGTTGCTGTCCCTGCGGCAGGAGCTGGCGGCTCTGCTGCTGCTGCTGAACCAGCACCGTCTGATGGCTCTGCACCAAGAAAGCGCTGCAGCAACCCGGCTGCTTCACACAGCCCTGCTTCTGACGGCGGCTGGGTGTGCAGCAGCGCCGCTGCTGCTGCCAAGGCAGGGGGATACAGCACTCTTAGGTGCACGGGCAGCTGGCCGCGTTGCAGCACCTGCGCCGCATCGCTACTGCTGCTGCGAACTGCCTGCACAAAGTGCAGCAGCAGGCGCCAGGCTGCAGGGTTGCCGCTGGCTGCCAACCAACTGTGCAGCGTCCGGCGCACAAGCAGGTGCAGGGCTGGGTGCTGGGCCACTGCTGCAGCTGTTGCCGCCCAGTGAGGCTTGGAATCCAGCAGAGGCTGCAGGGTGCCGCTGCTGGCTGGAGCGCCGCCCTCTGCTGGCTGCTGCCGCTTCGTGCCTATTGCCTGCTGCTGGCCAGACGCTGGCTGCTGAGCGGCAGCCTGCAGGATCTCGGCAAGCGCCTGCTGCAGGGCCTGCAGTAGGGCATGGCAGGGGAGCCCAGGCATTCACCACTCGTCGGTGGCTACAGACAAATGCAACACTGCACGGCCTCATAATGTATCCCCACCCCAGACACGGCATGCGTGAGCGGAACCCACCTGCGGCTCCAGCACCCAGTAAGCTGCCCATCCTTGCGGCGACAGCTGCGGCTGCTGCTCGGGCGGCAGGTCAGCTGGGGATGGGAACTGGCGCAGCACCCACAGCAGCTCTGTCACTGTGTTGTGCAGCAGGGTCGGCTCACCGCTGCCGGGCTGCCAGGCTGGGGTGTGGACCGCCGTCTGCAGCAGGCCGTCCAGTGCCGACGCTGGAGGCTCAAGCAAGGCTGCGTTGCCGACCGCTGCCTCTGCAGCTGCACCTCTTGCTGCTGTGGATCCGCAGGTGGCGCTGCCTGGCGGAGCAGCGCCCAGCGGAGCAGCGCCCAGCGCTGCTGCCGTGCGCTGGGACAGCTCAGACTGTGCTGCCTGCCAGTCGTGGCTGTTGAAGCCAAGGCCCCGAACAAGGCTGGCCAGCTCAGCTCGCCGGCTGCCGCCGGCTGTCGCGGGCTGGGCAGCAGCAGCAGCAGGTGCACCCAGCGGCAGCAGGGCAGGCGTGGGTGGTGCCAGGCCCTCCTGCAGCACCTGCAGCAGTTGCTGCATGCTGCGCTCCAGTGCGGCTGTGGCAGGCGCACTGGTCGGCAGGCGCAGGCGCGCTGCCTGGAGGCCACTGAGCAGCGAGAGTGCAGCGCCAGTGGCGGCGGCGGCGGCAGCGGGGCAGAGCCGGGTGGCGGCCTGCTGCATCAGGCTGCACAGCGCGCCCACCCTGGCCTCGATCTGCGTGCAGAGGGGTCGCTTCCAGTGAGGCTCTTGAGCAAGGCGAGCTCCCAGCAGGGTGCCGCAGTTGACGATCGGGCGCACCTGCGTGCCATCCTGGTTATCGGGCACTGATCGCAGCTCCTCGATGGCGCGGGCGGTCAGCCCGTCCAACAGGGCCATCGCAAGCTGCAGCTCTTCAGCAAATTGGCCTCGGCGCTTGCGGCCTGAGGGCATTGACCCTGTGCCAATGCCCTGCATGCTCGAAACATCACCTTGCATGATTGCATCGGGGCGCCGCCGCCGCCGCGCAGCGCGTGCCCTCCCCGCCTTGACCTCAACGTGGTGTGTCATGCCCTGTGCAGCACCAGTGTGATAGAGGCGTTGCAGACAAACGCGAGATCAAGGAATGGTGAATAGGAAGACATACGTCCAGGGTAGATAGCTCCGCAATGCAGCATGTGCCCCAGCCATGGCACGGCGGAGCAATAAATACAGGAAGGAATCCGAGTTGAGCAGGAAACACCGACGTTATTCACGGCATGGACGGTTGCCGCTTGTGTTCGGGCACTGAGGGCAGTGCAGATGGCGAGCGCATCGCAGAGTCTGTGCCCCGCACCCCGCCGCCGCCGCCGCTGCTGCCGCTGCTGCCGCTGCCAAGCAGGGCGGTTCCGCTCAGCCGCGGGCTGCTGCCGCGAGGGCTGCTGCCAGGCATGCCCATGGGCGCGCTACCACTAGCACCCGGAGCCAGCCGCGGGGACAGCTGGCTGGACTGGCCTGCCATCAGGGTGCCAGCGCTGCCGGGGCTCTGCCGCGTGATTCCGATCCTGGGATGCGCCAAGTGCGGCGGCAGGCCACCACTGCTGGAGCGAGACATGGCAGCGCCCAGGCTGGCAGCCGAGTAGTTGGCTGGGCTGAGCGACACGCTGGTGCCGCCAGACTGCACGCCGTGCACGCTGGGCCCAAGCGACGTGGCGAGGCTGTGTGCGGCGCTGAGGCCGTGATGCGGCAGCATGGGCCGCCAAGCGCCGTCGATGAACTGCAGCTCCACCACCCTGCAGAAGGGTACGCAAGCGTGCTGCTTCGCAAGCAGGGTGCAAGCTAGCTGCCAGCCACGGTCAGCTGGGGGTACAGGCCGAGGCAAGCTAGTGACGGAGTTGCAAGTGTGCCTGCAGGGCTGTGTGGCAGCACCCAGCTGGCAGCACCCAGCTGGCTCGGCCTGGCGGTCAACCCGGTCGGTCAACCCCAGTCAAACACTGCCGGCCAGCACCCACCTCAGCTCCTCAGCGTTGACCCAGTCAGAGGCAGACTGCTTGATGTAGGACAGAGGTAGGCTGACGAACAGATAGAAGCAGACGGCCGCCCCGTAAAAGATGCCCACCTCCTCGTAGTCCTCAGTCGGCAGCGCGCCCACGCTGCACGGGCGGTGG